>JAQIWI010001113.1:0-18918 GCA_034698825.1 Deuterosminthurus bicinctus | reverse complement strand
TCATTGAAATTAATGAGTCCACTCGCTCTGTTGTGGCTGTTTGTGCCGTCTTAACCCTAATGAAGCACTAACCCAATAATTTCTTTTAAAATTCCCACTACAATAAAAAAGGTCTCTCAGAGGACAATCTCATCTTCTCTGAATTGAAACAATTAAAAAGCTTTATCGGAAGTTATTCAATCAATATTCAAGGGTAGCATCCAGTATATCCAGAGCTTCTGAACGACGGATGGTTGTAAAATGAAATCAGAATGTAATATTTACTGCAGCTGTAAGCTAGAATTAAGTTCGAAATGACTGCGTGTATTTTCTAGTGATACAGTTATTGTTAGTATTCCAAGCATTTGGCTCCCATCTGCCGTAGTCACCAAATGCTTTTTTTTTTACAATAAACAGGAAACTAGAAGCTTCTACTTTGATATTGTATTAAATAAACTGGAATTTTATTTGACAGCAGTTGGCACGACTGTGATCGCAAATCAAATCCTTATTGCACAAATTGCACTTGAAAACTTTCTCCATTATAAATAACGAGGTTATGCGCTTTCAGTTTGCCAAACTCCAGTTAAAACTTAAAAGAAAACCTTAGAGTCTGTTAACAGTACTGGTGAGCATTTGACACGTTGAGAGGCACAAGAATGTTGTTTTTCAGGAGAAGAGAGAGCGATATTTTGAAAAGCAAAGAATTCGAGCGGGTTCAATTCGCAGTTGTAACTTACAACTTCAGCTTAGGAGAGGACAAGCTCATTCGCTGCAGTCTAATTGTTTGGGGTTCATTCAACAATGACGTCACCACCATTTAGGGTTTTTTATGACCCACTGAGGCACTCGTCATCATTTGTCATAAAATCATATAGTGACCCATGTACTCTCTTGTCATCGTCACCAGTTTTCTATGGCAGCCTGATGCGACCATTTCAAACTTTATTCTTGCGTTTGATCTTCTTAAATTTTCGCACTGATCACGTCGACGTTTTATTTGTTCATTCCATAAAATGTACATTTTGTCGGCTTCCAGTTCTGTTAAATAAAATAAATTTCTCGATCCAATCTACAATTACTTACAGTGCGCTGTGACACCAAATATTGTGCACGGACACAATTTGATCGCAAAAGGGAATTAGTCGATAAAATTCTAACTTGAATTTTGAAGGAATCACATTTGTACAATGACCTTATGACAAGGTACTTAAGTACCATTGTAGTCCTTTGGATTAACCATGATTAAAACTTATGTAAATTATACCAATTTTAGTAAACCCAAGTACCTCATTGATGGACATGTCAATACAATGAACAAAGCCTCGGCAAAATGAAAAGTCATGCGTCTGCATATTAATTAAAATATTTGCGATGAGATGCGCATGGTCATACAGGCTTGTGACCAGATGCCCTAATTGCAAAATGATTTGGTGAAGTTCAAACAGTGCGTGACGTCATTTGGTCGTTATATGACCCATACTTGTTGTCATCAATGGTCATATTTTTGACGACAGAGGGACCCATAGTCTTGATGACGTAATTGTTGAATGGCCCCTTGGTTGCAAAGCCAATAGGTTAAATGCAAGCAATTTAATAATAGATGTGAGCAGCACACAGACACTCTCTGCCCGATAACAAACGCCACGGGGCCAGGGCCATGTTTATTTTAGAAAGGGACAAAGGATGTTCAGTCAATGATAATAAATTTTGGGGTCCAAATTTCTGTTTATTGCTCTTAAAGGACCCCATTGACTCTCATGGGCACAGATAGGTTCAATAATGTTCTCAAAATAAATGAACAATGCATGGATTGTTCAAACTGAAAAAGTTGGATGAGGGCTGTGACGCAATGCTGCACTCATTTATAAGCTGAAGCCGATCAGAATAATGAGGTCATTTACCTAAAGGTGTCATGGGCTACGTTCAGTTGACAGCAAATGCAATATTTATTTCGCTCACATCAGCCAATTTGCTTTTCTAAATAAGGTACCAAGGACCTTCCTGGATTCCTCACGGCAATCACGAGATGCGCAACTAACGTACTTTACCCCACTGCGAGCACCGTAATTATAGCTGTAGCAGTCACGAACATTTAGCACCTAACCAATTCATTTACTCAGTTTTTTTTAAATTTTGGGTTGTAGAACATAGATGATATTCTAGATTTTATTCTTGTTTTATTGACTACAAATGAAATTCCAAAGATAGAACAAAGTAGCTAAATACTCCAGAAAAGTCATAATTGATTTTACTTTCCAATTTCATGTTATGGAATCATCAGTCCCTTCTTGTCTGTTCAATAATCGCCTGGCTGCATTGTACCCCTCCGGACAATTCGCTCACAAATAACCGCATAGCTACGAGTGCGTAAGGCATCATGTGACTCGCTGCCATTTCAAAACATTACAATAATATTCCCAGTTTGAAGTTACATCCTGGCACTCATAAAAACATTAACTTTGGTTTTGATTGTCTTAAATAATTAGCTTACCTGGTACTTGGTACATTTCCGAAGTCGAGGGTGATATCGACAAGGGATGGACACCTTGCAAAGGCAATGAAGCCCGTCACTTTGGAAAACATTAACGTTCCATCGTGAACGTCTGGCTGATGGCGTCGTCCGTCATGACTGAGATGCAGGCTCTTCAAGTCTGCAAAGATACAGCAAGCTTCTCAACAACTTTGATTTCAAAATAAAACTAAGGTTCTACTCACGCCTTAAACAAGTAATGGCTGGCATGACTGGGACAATATGGACTCTCTTGAGATACTCATCATCCTTCTGTCGCAGTTCTGCGATTTCATCAGGAAATATTCCACAGAAGACACTGTCAAGATTTCCAACATTTTGTGTAATGTCTCCCCGGACTTCAAGTTCCTTCAAATTTGTCCAATGTTCCCAGATAGACCCGAAAGAAAATGTCGCCCTTGGATCTTTGTACACCTCGAGCTTCTCGATACATGGAAACATCTCCGACAAGAATTGGACGTTGCCGTTGGAGAGATAACATTGATGATAATGCAATTCTTTAACGTTGGCTGCTCGATCCGGCATGGGATCCGGTAGGACAGCATTCGCGCGCTCTACAATTTGATTCATGTGTTCTAATGAGAGCTCTACGTGGCAATCCCAAATCTGAACTTTCTTCAAGTTGGGAAATATTCGAGTGAAATCAAAATGCTTCACAATTCCCAAGATTCGTGGCTCACGTAGTTCCAACTGGCTGTAGTTTATACGAATGTCGAGGCTCTCTACCCTTTCCAAGTTAACTCCATAACACATCAATGGCACTGCTAGAACTGTATCGATCATCATGGAGCGAATTGTAGTGCACGAATCTTTTAGCAGAACTGGAGCGAATTGACTAAATCTGTCCAAGTTGAACCAGCGGTCAGTATAGTACAACTCTACATTTTTCAGTCTGAGGTTACCGATAGCTGCATTAGGGACGTCATCGAAGGGAGCAAAAACCTTTGGGATGTACACAATCACTGCTGAACTTCTTTCCAATGCTAGTGCATTAAAAGCTGAGACAATGGGCCCTGTAGTGTGTAGTTCTTGGAGTGTTGGTGCTCGAGAAACTAGTTCCTTGATATCATTCTTGTAGTTCACATATGAATTTTTGCAGAACTTTTGTAGCTTCAAGACCTTGAGGAGGGGAAATCTGCATGTTTGGATAACATCCTTAATGTAATGGTCGGCATGAATGTAGAGTGAGAGTTCTTCGAGCTTCTCACTGCAGTCATGGAACACTTTTTTTGCCAGCAAAAGTCCTGGGCAGTCATCGTTGGCTCCATAGAAATGGAGAGAGACTTTCTTCAGCTGTAGCTGATCAAGGTTAACATCATGTATGAGATTAGGGGCCTCGTTTGGAAATGCCTCACTCCGCCGATGATTCTGAACATGAATTTGGATCCCAGAGAACGGCACGATGTTCATTTTTTGTGTGGCTGCCAAGAAGACTTGAACATTTCCTTCAGACCAATCGTCAGCACGACCAGTGCATCTGACACGGGCAATAAGATTGCCACGATTTTTTATCACACTTCGAGCTTCATAGTTCCACAGCTTGTTAACAAATGAGAGCTTGAGAAGCTCAGGATCGGAAAAATGTTGAAAGATGTTCCTGGCAACCTGCAATCGAGAAAATCAAAGCTGGGGATTTGGCCTTGAAAAGCCAAATACGACATTTTTATATACAATGACTTACAATAGAGTTGTTCAGGCAATCCTCAAGGTCTTGACCACCTCCGTTGTCGAGGATCTGCATGTCCATGGACTTTATATAACCATCCAACCGATTTATTAACATTTTTAATAAAGGTTCAATGACAAAAGTTCAAGAGAGCTTTACCTCGTCCGAATTTACAGTAATGTCATCATTTTCTTCACAATCAAACCCCTCGAACCACGAGTTTTCTCTGCGAACTTGCTCCTTCTCATCTGGACTGAAGTCATTCGGAATGTTGAATGTCTGACGGACCACTTCCGGGGTCATTCCCTTGATCATTTTGGCCACTCTCTTGCAGGCGACATCCAACAGACCTTTGATGTCAAGATAGTTGGCAGCCTAAAACAGTTGAATTTTTCATGATCAGCTTGAGTTTTTCAATGTCACAATGAAGCCACCCAGTGGTGAAATTTCTTACACGAATCACTTGGACCAGAGCTATCGGGTCAACTGGAAGGTACTCAGCATCCCAACTGTTGATATCATCCGGTGGGTTTACGTCCTTCTCATTATCCTCAGCCTCAGCAGGGTCATTCTGAATTAAATTGGAATAATTAATAAATTAATAATAATTTCAGTTAATTCTTTGATGTTGACAAGAATTACCTTGTGGTGTTTTGCCCACTGTAAGATTTTCTCCAGAATAGCTCCAGTGATCTTTGGTCCATTCTGAGGTATGGAGATGAGTTCATTTTCCTCCACACCGAGGTCATCCATCATCCGTTTGAGATGCAACGACAAGCGGGCAACTTTGACCTCAACTTGAAAAATCTCTCCATCCGAACTCTGTAGTTTAATCATGGGACACGGCATCTGATGATACAGAGAAAATTATTCAGATTTATAAAATCATCCCACCAAAAAAATTTCCAAAAGAATCCGCAATGACTGGGCTTCCTTTTACACAATCAAACTGATAATTTTGTCACAAAATGTTCGAAAAATATGAGCAAAGTTTTGGTATCATCACATCTGCAATAAAATTTGAATGAAACTTTCACCTGCATTAGATCTGGAGGATCAAATTCCTCCATATTCTTATGACGCTTCCAAAATTGGGCCAACAACTTTGCTTTACTCCTCTTGTCTGTACTTGCCAAAATGTCTGGAAATTTCTAACGTAGCCCAATTTGGGATTGTCCTCTTGCGTTGATTGAAACTTTTTGGAAAAAATGAATCAGTGAAAATCTGAGAATTTCGTAAACAAAGGAGAATTTCGTTCACAGGCTAATAGGAAAGTATTCACATTCACTCTAAAATTAGAAAAACGTCAGAGCTGTTCTCTGTTCTCACTGCGGCCGAAACACTCGGACTGAAGCATCAAGCGGCATTCTTGGTCACGTGTTTCTTTCACTTGGCGGACCGACTGACGACTTCTCAACGTTTCTAATCTTGTTAAACTAACCAATAAAGCGAACATTGAAGCAAATCAAGGGAACAGAGCTGAACTGTACATTCAATAGATCGAATTTTAGTTTATCATATTACAAAATCATTCATAGGCTTGTTATCAGTCGTGCTGGAAAAAATAAAATTACAAACTTTTATTACATTCATAAATGAATGTAATAAAAGTTTGCAAATTTGCCAGATTTCAAAGTCTTTTTTCAATTTTTATGACATGGTTTATATGAACAGCCCAAGACTTGGCCAGAGTTTAAGTAAGGTCGTGAAAGGTATTTGGGGCCTTTAGACAACGGTACGAAGGTATCGCGGCATTCCGTTCCACCCCAATACGATGAATAAATCATTCGAGTCAAATGCATTAAAACGTCGAAGGATTAAGCCAACATTTTTACGAGCATTACTCACATATCAGAATTATGGGAATTTTTAGTGGGATCACTTTCTTGTTTGTATAGCTAACTTTAAGAGCGGATGATATGGACTCGAATTTGGAGTGTCACAAGGCAATAAAACCATCTCTTGATTTTGATCTGGCTAAGATTCAAGTTTCCAATCGTTCAATTTATTTGTACTCCCTGATCTACACCCAGGAGTAGCGTACTTGTGAAAATGAGCTGTTAGCTTTTACCTTAGTGCTAACAGTAAAAAAAATAGCTTTTAGTTTAGGTTACATAATTTCGTGACCTATAAATTTACAATTCCACAAAGCCTCCAACATAATTACATAATAAATCCCAAACATTCACATGGTATGGACACGTAGCCGCTCTAGAACAACAACAGGCTGCAGATGGCTCATTGAGTGACGCACAAAGTCGCTGTAACTCAAACAATTCCTGCCACATGTACGACACCTTCTGAGTTCATCTCCTTTAGTACGCCGAGGAGTCACATGAATGTGGTGTATTCTCCTGGCATGCTTGGGGAACGTGCACAAATGACATCATGGTAAGGGTGGATCCCTCATGACCGCAAAACGTGACACAGGATGACAAGGGTGAGTGGGTCTTACTTGCAAAAGATGATGTCATACTTTTTTGCAGCAGAATTTGACCCGCGAAACTCAATGACAGATATTTTCACATGCTTTTCTATGACAAAATAGGTGACGTCATGCTGTCAGTGTGGGTGGGTCATTGAGGGGATTCATTACATAACAATGACATGAGGGTGAATGGGTCCTAAAATCAGGGTAATCATGATGATGTCATTTGTGCACGTTCCCTTGACAAGCTCGAAGCTATGCACATAGCTGCATTTACAATGTGAACAACTGTATGGCTTCTCCCCAATATGACTCTGAACATGAGTTTCAAGATGATTTAAGCTACTAAATCTGGAGAAGCAGAATTTGCAGACATGTTTTCGTTTTTCTCCTTCGTCGTGAGTATTTCTGTGATGGTCGTAGTGGTGTGGGATTTTGGTTTGATAGCCACATTTAGGGAAATTGCAATGTAATATTTCCATCGCATTTACTGTTCCACCAATTTCAAGATAAAATCCTCTTGCACCCAACACCGTGGTAGAAAGTACATCCTTATGAACCCGGGAGATGTGCCGGATCAAATTCTTCTTATACTTTGTGCTGTAGTTGCATAAATCAAAATGGCACTTCCACATTGGGAGCTCACACATCTTGGTGTGTGCTTTGAGTAGAGGGATGCTGCTACATCTGTAATTGCATCCGGACGCAGTACATCTTAAGTGCTTCTTTCTATGTTTGGCGTCAAAATGCCTCTCAGTTCTATACCTCATGTTGCTGGCATAGCCGCAGTTTGGAGCGTGACACTGAAAGCGTTTGGTCTTGACGTGCGTGAACTGATGCTGCCGTACGTCTGATCTGCTTTTTGCACAAAAGTCACAAGTTACGCACTTGAAAGGTTTTTTGTCACTATGAGCTCTGGAGGTGTGAGACTTTAAGTGAGATTTCAACTTGCAGGCGTAATCGCATCCTGGAACTTTGCATGTAAATGGCTTTTCATTGCTGTGAAGTCTGATATGTGTTTTAAGATCTCCTTTAGTTTTGCTCTTGTAGTTGCAGCCGTCTGATGGACATTCGTAGGGACGTTCATCACTGTGAACTGTTCGGACATGTTTTTTTAAGCTTCGCTCGTACTTTGTCTTGAATCCACAGTTCGGCACGATGCAAGAGAATAGGAGCTGATCGGAGTGTTTTCGCAAGTGAATTCGTAACTTAGTGTTCGTGCAGCATTCGTAACTACAGACCGGACAGTGGATGATCTTCTTTCGAATGATTTTGAGACCACCATGAACACCTCTTTCGTGTCTTTTCAAATGACTTGAACGTCCGAAGGTTGCTGAACAAATGAGACATTTGTGAGGCTTCTCCTTGGTATGACTTCTAGTGTGTGTTTCTAGATTTCTTCGGGTCCCAAAGTTTTTTGAACACAACGGGCAGGTGAACATTTTAGGTGAAGACACAACGCCAAATTCCTCACAACTATTCCAAGCAGTTTCAGACTTAAGGTTTACATTGGAACTCACAGGTGCACTTCTGAGAGAGATAAGTTTTGATTCGCCGTCAATTCCTGTTAACATAAAGTACGCATATATACAAAGTAATCAAAGGTAAAGTAAATTGAAATTTTAAAATTCGTTACTGTATTAATGACTGTTCAAAACCGACCTTTGTAACTGGATCACTGCATTGCAAATTTCATCTTAAGCTTGGATAACGTCCTCAAGTTAGGACCACAATTTTATCTCATGCTGGCTTAACAAGAAGGTTTCGAAAGTAAAGCCTTATCTCATCTTACTAGAGCCCAATTCAATGACTTTGCAGCTGATTGCTCTTGTGAAGAGTGTCAGTATTTACCGGTCAGCTCATCCAAACAAACATTAAGTCAAGGATAACTGCTTTAGTAGAACTCGCCCATTCAGTTGACATAAGTTGGGTGACTAACTAATGACAGGGAGCAAGTTTTAAAGTAAAAGCACACTCATGCAGCTTCTGGTTGGCACTGGCACACAGCGTTCCGGCTTGTTACTGCAGCTATATTTTACTACACTACATGGACGTGTTCTCTGCCGGTTCTAACTTGGAAATGCCTTACTCAAGTCCAACCAATGCCGCTGCTCCATTTCTGTATACTGTCTGTCTACAGGGTGGCGCGTAAGTCCTGTCTCATCGAAATATGGCTAGTATGAGCACATTGGACACTTGTGAGGCTTTTCCTGAGTGTGGGTAACCATGTGACGGTCTAGTCCGGATGGATAACTAAACGTTTTTGCGCACAAAGGACAGTTGTACATTTTTCTGCAATATACTTGGGTCATAAGCAAACAAGGACATGAACTGCTTTAGTGCTCAAGTTAAATTTCAATCCGGGTGCGCGCTTGAAGTTGAACATGACCGCAATCTTTTATTTTCACTCTTCCCTCACATCTTCAAGTTTTAAACTGCTTTGTTCGTAGTAATGCATTTCGTCAGTTTCGGTCAACTGCAAAGAGGCTTTAATTGAGGGCAACAGCCGCAACCTCCAGATGTAGCAAGTAGCTAAAAAGGGGCGCAATGAATTTTGATTACAAATGATTGATAGGAAGTCTATGGATTGAATTGATAGTCCATTACACACCTGGCCGAAATTTTTACCGTGAACGACTGCACGTAGTCGAAACTTGAGAGCGACTCACCGTCAGCTTCAACATGTCAATGCTCAATGGTGCCCCCACAACTGAGCAATGTCAATCTTCTCATTTGCTGTAAAATTGGTCCACCCTAAATATTGGGCAGTGGGAAAGAGAAACTTGAGAACGGTTTATCGTTAAATTTAACTTGGACATGACGTTTTCACGTCTGGCACAATGAACCCCTCCTCAACTATTGCCTGGAAGTAGACTAAAATAAACTTAATCCAAGGCGACGGCTCAAAAGGTCTAGTGGGTGTGAACCGAGCCTTGTATGAGTCATTCTCTGTTTGTGTCTGACTGAAAAATCCAAGGAGTCATAAAAATGTTATTTACGGAAGTCAAGAATTTTCACATAAACTTACAGACGCATGCAATAACAAAGGACAAATCAAAAGTACAATCACATTGTTCTCACTAGTGTTGCCACCGCGAGTGTAACATATCATCGCTTGAAGGGATCTTCTAGAAGAGCAGTTAGGCTCCTAAAGGCTCCTTTGTTTTTGTAGCAGAATAAAATATCCCAGCAGTCATAACATTGATTTTGGTAAGGGCAAACAATAATATCCAACAATCAATATCTCAGAAGAAAGACAACGACTCATTCATCAACAAAGGGGCTAACTAAATGGCAAGCATTCAGGTCAGGGCTCTGGAGCTGCGAAGTCTTAGTGGCAAGGCGATCCCTACCTTCCTCAGTTTCTTCAACACGTAGACAAAACATTAATACAATTTAGAACCGAAATTATGAGTAAATCTGGATCGTTTTTAGTTGAGAATGCGAACTTCCTGCCTCCAGGGTAACGAGGCAATATAGCTTATTCATGTTTGGAAAATTCCCTTTCTGCTCGCCCCTTCCGGTAAAAAATCTTTATAATGATGACTCAAATGGACAGACACTCTCTGGACGATGAATATATTTGATGATTGCCTTTCATAAAGTTCAGACTGCGGAATTGGTCTAATGTTCTACTGGTTACCCTTGGACCTTTTTCTGATTAGTGAACCTTTGCGTGGTGCCTTAATGAAATTGTGTAAGTTTCCATCATAGTTTCAGTCGTCCAAAACCAAAATCCATCAGTCACACCGCATCCAGAAGACGGGATCATTTGATTTCATTTAGGAGACTTTTACTCGTGTAATTTTTGGTGAAAGCGACCACTTAACCTGGGAAAACAGGTTTACTGAAGAACTAAGTATGTTCTCTCATGTGCAGCTAGTACAGACAAACGCAATTATTTGAATTCCGATCCATAACTCTCAACATATACTGCAACATACAACATTTGACTTCCTGGTGTTACAATTTTTTGGTACTTGAAAATACAAATAAATGGATTTTAGATTTACAAAAAGCTGGTTATGGTTCAATTTATAAGACGTGTAACTTCAACTGCTTTTTCCAGTCCAGTCCATGTATCATCCTAACTGGGACCACGTGAGCCATAGAACGAACAAGAAAGTCTGCAACTGACAAGGTGACTTTGCAGCAAAGGCATTCATATTCGTTTGAAGGAAGCACAATAAAAGGATATTTTAATTTTGCATGAACGCGAAAATGTGGTGCTTAACGCCACCTCGAACTGCTGAAGCTCCAATCTCACAGTGACCGCAATTAATGGGTTTCTCTCTTGTATGAGAAGCTGTGTGCACTTTTTGTTGATCTCGAGTTGTGTTCAGTTGGAAGCAAAAAGGACACTGAAAGGACCTGTTCACAGATTTGTTTGATGTCTAAGACAAACAGTACACGTAATCTGTACTAAAGATAAAATAAAAGATTTATTTTACTGGGCGCATGTGTAACTGTGTAATAAATTTCTTAAGACAATCTCGTTTCCATTCTTTCAATCATCACAACTGGGACCGCGTGAGTCATTGAATGGAGAATAAACTCTGTAAGCGGCAAGGTTACTTTGCAGCGAATACACCGTCGCTTATCCAGCGGAAGGACAATGGATGGAAATTGAATGCTTGAATGAACTGAAGAAATGTGCTTGCTAATGCAACTTTGTCTAACAGCTGAGCACTCACAATGCCCGCACTTGAATGGCTTTTCATTGGTGTGAAAAGCACAATGTTCCTGCATGTTGCGCAGGCTTTGGAAATGCTTCAAACACAAAGGACACTGAAAGGGCCTGCCCAAAGGATTGTGAAACCTAATGTGGTTCTTTAAGGCTTCCTCGTTGCCTAAAAATCGACCACAACCGGGTACTGGACACGGCAAAGAAGTCTTGTGACGGCGAATGTGCCATTTCAGTACATTGCTATTCCTTGCTTTGTACTGACAGCCTTTAATCGAGCACGAAATCTGATCAGTTCTCCCTTTGTGGACGATTATGTGGCTTGCTAGGTGAGTCTTACGGCTTGTCCTGAAGTTGCAATTTCGAACGGGACAGACGTGGCTTTTCTTTGAATGAACACTCCTTACATGGCCCTTCAGGGCTTCGGGGTTTGCAAACTTTCCACCACAACCGGGATGATCACATTGGATATTTCTTTCTCCGTGCCGGTTGCTATAATGACGTTGAAGGCGAGATAAAGTCTTGAAAGAAGCTATGCACTGTGGATGGCTGCATTTGAAGTGTGTTCTTGCTGAGTGGCGACGCATGTGGAGCTTTACATTGGATTTTAGAGCCGCTCTGTAGTCACACTTGGAACAAGCAAATGGCTTAGCGTCACTGTGAACACATTTACTATGCTGAGTGATTACGCGGTTGGATTTTGCACGAAAACTACAACCACTACTTGAACAAGCAAACGGCCTGTCATTACTGTGTACCCTCCTGTGTCGATTTAAATCCGCAGATATTTTGCCAGCATAACTGCAGTCTGGGAAATCGCATATAAACGGACGGTGGTTGCTGTGTTTGTACTTCATGTGATTGGTCATATGGGAATCATGTTTAAATTCCATTCCACAGCCTGTGACTTTGCACTTGAATGGTCGCTCCCCAGTGGGGACTCTCATGTGATTCATTAAGTAACTCTTCATGCTAAATTTGTTGCCACAGACGTTGCATTTAAAAATTTTATGTTTGCTTTCACGAACGGTATCATGCTGGCGTTGAATATGAACATTTAATTTCTTCAGAGAATTCAATTCCTCATTGCACAATTTGCACTTAAAAACTTTCTCCATTATACCCACTGAGATTATGCGCTTTGAGCTTGCAAAACTCTAATTCAGACTTAGGAAAAAACCTTAAAGTCTTCTAACAGTACTGGTGAAGAGTTGATACGCTGAGAGGTACGTTGTTTTTCAGGAGAAGAGATAGAGTGTCTCAAGAGATTTCGAAAAGCAAAGAATTCGAGTGGGTTCTATTCACAGTTGTAACTTACAACAGCAGCTATTAGGAAGGGACAAGATCAATCACTGCAGTGACATTGTCCAGCCGATAGGTTTTGAAAGCAAGCGATTTAATAATAGATGTGAGCAGCACACAGACACTCTCTGTACAACCGCCACGGGGCTAGTTTCTATTTTTAGAAAGGGACAAATAATGCTCAGTCCATGATAATAAATGTTTGGGTCAAATTTTCTGTACCCCACTTACTCTCTCATGGGCACTGAAAGGGCACAAAATGGTTTAAAAATAAATAGACAATGCATGAACTGTTGTAGCTGAAGTAACTTATATGAGTAGTACATTCTTTGACGCCGTCCAGCAATCATTAAGAGCTCATGCCGATCAGAATCCCATTTACGGTTTTAGCCGTTAAAAAATCAAGTCATTCAGCGAAGGAGAATATTGTAAGCGATTCTTTAGGCCGTAAGTGATTACGTAAAGTGAACTATTTCAGATGTCAATTTCACATTTATTCAACCATTTTCACCATTATGCACTCAAAAAAGTAATTCATTTATTTAAATGCTTGGGTTTTATTCTAAACCACCAATTAATGTTGAAAAATCTATCTCAAAACCCTTTAGAAATGACAGTTTGTAAATTAGTTCCTATTCTGCTGAAATATTCTACACAAACCTTGTAACCCTCTTTCTACAAAGTAAACAAAAAGACAGACAACATTAATTAGTTGTTGACAATACATTTAATTACCACCTGTTTGCAATTCAAATAGCATTCACTTAACATTAACCAGCATATTCCTATTCCTCCCAGCTAAACTCCGGCTTGATATCACTCACTTCAGGCTACGTGAATGCAAAAGTGACCGATGTGAAAGGCTCCAAGTGTGTCGTTGCTAAACATAGAAAAAAATATTGACACTGATATCATTACTGTGAGAAAAAATTATAGGATCTGGCACAAATTTGTTTAAACCTAAGAATTTACCTGGAGGTCGATAGAAGTTCCAAAACTCGAGGCCAACAGTAAGGGAGGGACACCTTTCGAAGGCAATGAATCCCGTCACTTTGGAAAACAAGAACGTGTCGTTATTATAAACGTGCTGGGGATCAGTACACGTCAGCATATCGAACTTCAGTTTGAGGACCTTCAAATCTGCGAAACATTCAAACTTGTAAGTTTCTACACAATTCCGAGTTTAAAGTTACAATGTTTTTTTCAAATTCAAACATGAAAACTTTACTCACTCTTTAAGCCAGTAATTGTAGGCATAACCGGAACAATGTTCACTGTCTTGAGGTATTCGTCGTCCATCTGCCTCAGTTCAGCCACTTCCTCCGGAAATATTCCACAAATCACACTGTCAAGATTTGCAATAGTTTCTTCGCTCGTTTGTTCAACGTGTAGCTCCATCAAATCCACCCAATGTGTACAAATCGATCCGAAAGGAATTTCTTCGGTTGCGTGTACTTCAATCCAAAGTTTTTCAATACTTGGAAACATCTCGGCAAAGAATGGAGCGGTGTCATAGTAACGACCCCACGGACGACGCACGTTCAATGATTTAATGCTCGCAGCTCGATCCAGCTTGGGCTCCGTCAAGACGGCATCTGCTTGCTCAACAATTTCAACATGATGTGGTAAGAGCTCAAAGCTGTAGTGATTTGGCCAAACGCTGACTTCATCTAAGTTGGGAAAAATTTGAGTAAAATCAAATTCCCTCACGATCATCAAGAAGTCCGGGACAACTGGCTCCACGCAGACTTTCATGAAAAGTTTTGTGACATTTTTCAAGGTAATTCCATAACACATCAAAGGGACTGCAAGGACTTCATCGATCCATAGTTCACGTAGTCTTGAAAAGCAAGGAGCTTGCAGTAGTGATGGAATGTCTCGGTTGAACCTCTCAAAGTCCATTTCGGGGCCAGTGCTGTATAATGTCAACTTTTGTATTCGGATGGCACTCATGACGCTATCCGAAATCTTATCGAATGGATACGTAACCATCGGTTCATACACAAGCACGGCTGAACTTCCTTCCAGTATGTTTTCCATCAAGTTTATTTCTTCATGAATATGCAATTCTTCAAGATTTGGTGCCCGTGAAACTTGCGCCTTGATGTAGTTGTTGTCAAAAGCCTCATCTGGCCGGGTGGGCCCATTCGTAGTAAGCGTCAAGATCTTGAGACGTCGAAAGACGCAGTCTTGGACAACATGTTCAAGAAATTCTTCATATTTCCCCCGGATGTCAAGTCTGAGTTGTTCGAGGACGCCGCTAAAGTCTTGCAAGAGTTTTTTGGCCAGCAGGAATGTTGAACAATTCATGTCACTCGACCAATTTCTATCAAGTCTGACTGTGAGGTGCTTAAATGCCAGCCGAGTAAGGATTGCTTCGTAGGTCGCATCCAAGGCTGCATTTTTACGTTCATGACCACGTGAAAGAATGTCAATGATCACTCCTGAATGCGGGGCAACATTCATTTGTTGTAAAACTGCTCCAAAGGCTTCAATATTGTCGTAGTGAGAGTGAGGGGTACAATGAGAGCATATTAGACGTGCCATTATCTTTCCCCGCTTTTTCATCACACTTCGAGACTCAAAATTCCAGGTTTTGCTGACACATGAGAGCTCGAAAAGCTCATGATCGGAGAAATGTGGAAATATCTTTCTGAGAATCTGCAACAGTACAGACCAATAATGCTGTGGATTTGGCCAAGAATCACAATGACATGACTCAGACTTGCAAGTTATTACTTACCAAAGAATTGTTGAGACAATCCTGAATGACTTGAGAGCTGTCATTTTCCTCGTCCTGCGTCAAATAACCCAAGACATTTAATGCAAACTTCACTGCGACTCCATAATTAAATTTACAAAAATCACAGAAAACTTTACCTTGACAGAACTCGCAGGAATCTTACCCACAACTCTGCGGTACACTCCGTCATACTCTTCAAGACAAACGCCATCACGCACACACCACGCATTTTCTTTGCGAACTTGCTCCTCTTCATCTGGACTGAATTCATTCTGAATATGGAAAGTCCGACGAACCTCTTCCAGTGTCTTACCCTTCATTATCTTGGCAACTTTCTTGCAGGCGGCGTCCAAAAGACCATTGATGTTTAGATAATCCACAGCCTGAAAGATACGGACGATTTATGTCTTAAACTTTCCGCTACTGCATTACATTTGCCATGTTAAAATTTCTTACTCGGATCATTTTGAACAAAGTGGATTTATCAACATGAAGGAACTCGGCGTCCCAACTGCTCATGTCATCCGTTGACTTCACCAGCCTGTCATCATCCTCAGCTGCGCAGGGGTCATCCTAAGTTGAATTGAAACAATTAAATATTTAACGTCAATTGCTATTAAAATCTATTTAGGTTTGCTGAAGTACCTTGTGGTGAATTGCCCATTGAATGATTCTTTTCAATATCGCCCCACTGATTTCAGGAGCATTCGACGGTATTGGAATGACTTCATTCTCCTCAACACCGAGGTCATCCAGCATGTTTTTGATGTAGAAAGACAACTTGGCCACTTTGACTACAACTTCAAAAATCTCGCCATCCGAACTCTGAAGTTTAATCATTGGACACGACATCTGAAAGTAGCAAGAAAAAATCATTCAAAATTACGAAATTCTGGTACCGAAGAGTTTTCTAGGGCATCACAATCACAATTGACTTCGTGCTGTTCACATTCAATTTATTCCAAAAATCATCAGACGATTAATATTCTTGGTTTAATACCTACAAGAAAATTTGAATTAAGTTTTACCTGAGAATGATCTTGAGGATTGCCATCCATGACGCTGCCAAAAGTCGGACGAACAAGTTTTCTTTCAAAGATCAGTCTCCACTTGCCAGAATTTCTGGAACTTTTTATTGCCGGCCAATGCTAGATCTTCCTCTTACGTGAATCCAAAGCTTCCAGGGAAAATGAAATGAGCAACAATATCAGAGTTTGATTGAAAAATGTTACGACGTCATGAAAAGTTGTTTAATTTTATGAGACGCACACGTCCGACTTGCTCGCACTACCGACGCCAAATGTGGAATGATGCAGCGAGGGGTCTTGCTGCGTGTTTCACTCAGCCGGCTGTCGACTTTATGTCGTTTCTAATATAAAACTTGGTGGCTAAGTTAAAGCCCGCCAATTAGAACAAAGTGATGTGTTGAAATTGAATTGTCTCAAGTTTTAGTTTAAGACATTGAAAATTAAACACTGGCTCAAAATTGATCGTAATAGAGCTCCTCAAATTGTTTGATTTAAGACAAAAAATTCATCGGACATGTAACACTGAAAATTTCTGGTCCTCAGCTCATTCAAAACGAAAGCATAGCGGTAGAAGGAGACTTAATACTAGATTATTTCCACATCTGCAGCTAGCTGCTCTGGAAGCGATTGAGTGTAGCGATTGAGTTTCATGGCACACATAAATACTAGTTCGCATTAAAAGGCCTCTGGCCTGGCCATTAATTTGACTTCGCCTTAGGGAATCCAGTTTGAGGAAAGTATATTCTGCACTGGAGGTCCAAGCTAAAGCCTACAGTTTTACGCTGAGGACAACGCCCTCACCTGGCGCCGATATGATAAGTTACATTTTGAGCTGGATGTGTGAGTTTTCAATGAGAATCGAGAATTAAATTTATTGCAACACAAAATACACTTGATTACTTTCGCTATTATGAATCTACGGAAAGTACGCTGTTGGTAAAGAGTATTTAAATAAATTAAATCCGGTCGAGCTCGAAAGCGCATGGAGACGAGTTGACAACTCAAATGGGACTAGGGTTCAAGAGTGAATGCGTGTCCCAAAAGCCAATTTTCTTAAGCGAGTTTTAAATGCAGGTGTGAGTTGGGCTCATTTAAAGCTGCCTTTCTACAGAAACTCGATCATTATTGTGAGCTTGAGAAAGCATTCAGAACTTTGACAATGAAAAGGTCGGTCATCAGTTCACACTTTCTTACAACTTGATCTATGACGTCTTGCAATTTTGTATGAACAATAAAAGCATTAGGCGAGCTTGTTTATTTTTGAACAAATTCACAAACACATGAGGACATTTTTAATTATTTTTTAAGGTTTGCTCACAAAACTAATACATTACAGAAATACATACATTACAAGAAAAACAACGATTAAATCTTCGAAGCTCGACATGTTTTCCATATCATTTTATTTCCAGCCGTTCTATCATTACAATCGGAACCATATGACCCATGAAATGAACACTAAACTCTCCAAAAGGCAAGGTCACTTTACAACGAATACATTCAAGGTCATTTAATGGAAGAACAGTAATAAAAGGAGACTGGAGGCTTGAGTGTACGGAAGAGATATGCTTCCTAACGCTAGCTCGCAAAGAAGACGCATAGTTACAATGTCCACATCTAAATGGTTTTTCTTTAGTGTGAACTAATTACGTGACGGTCTAGCTGAAACTGCTTTGTGTAACGATTCAAGCACAAAGGACACTGGAAAGTCCTGTCAAAAGAGTTGTGAAGTTTTTCGTGGTTGTTGAACGCCCCCTTGGAACATGCGTACTGCCTACAGCCGGCTACTTAACACTTAAACAGGGTCTTCTCATGAAGACGCATGTGAGCCTTCACGGCTGTGCTATTCTTCCCTTTGAACTCGCACTCGTCCACCGTGCAAGGAATCTTCTGATTTCCGTTGTGTATGGTCATATGGCGGGCTAATATCGGCGCTTTGTTTGTACGGAATTTGCAGCTAAGATTGGGGCAAGCGATCTTTTCTTTGTATGAACACCCTGCTTGTGAAATTTCAGCGCGTTGTTGTTGGAAAATTTGCTCCCACAACCGGGTTGATCACATTGGATGTTTCTTTCCTCATGGCGATTGCTTAAGTGTAACTTGAGGAGCACAGCACTCTTGAAATCTCATTTTTTTTCATTTTGGGTGATGGTATGATTAAGAAGATCACGAGGATTCGAACCTTGGTTTCTTTAATTAATGAAATGAATGTTAAAATTGCAAAAAATTCCAGAAATGAAATTGAAAAGCAAGAACAAAGTCGCTATAATCCACACAACTGAACACCCCAGAAAGTTATAAATGTTGGCATTTTCTAAGCTGTTGATTCGCAACCATCAGTCCCTTCTTGTCTTGTCAAAAACTCTTGGCTCACATCGCACATCCCCGCACAATAAGCGCAAAATATTCAACACATGTTGACTTTTGCGAAAGGCTTCATGTGACTTGCTGCTATTGCTAAATCATGAAATGAATTTCACAGTTAGAAATAACATAACGTGAGACCCATGATAACAAGAACTTTGGTCTGATTTTCCAGAGTAATTCACCTACCT
>JAQIWI010001112.1:0-18940 GCA_034698825.1 Deuterosminthurus bicinctus | reverse complement strand
TCCACTACTGATTTTCAGGGTGAACTTGAGCCTGCCTTATCCTTTGAATTTCCACAAGACCTCTTCCAACCCTTTGTTTGTTTAGAAGGATCACAAAATTACAGCGCATGTAAGCAGGTGAGGTGGTACAAATTAAAATCCATTGAAAGAATTTCATTTTGCTAAGGGAAAATTTTCAATTTGTATGCAGTGTATTGAAATCATACGGAGAGTACTTGTTGGTGGCAGTACTGTGAGCTGTCTAAGCAGCTGTGTAAGTATGTTCCAGGCCATTTGTGACAATGTCAAAGTGAGACTATAAGCCCTAATAATTTATTTTATGCCCAGCAAAACTCATCTGTACTGCCCGACTGTACTAAGAGATGTGCAGAAGTGGCCAAGCGGGCAAGCAATATAGTACAAGAGGTTAGAAATGATGCCATTTCTAACAACGCTGAGCAAAATTTGGTCGGTGGATGCAGCAGGAAGGAATGTAGTCTCACGTTTCCCACATCAGAAGTAAATGGAAGCGATGATACAACAAATGGAGCAGACCAGCACTTAAATACTCTGACGACCAATGTCTTTTGCGAGGGAGTCACACAACCTTTCACCAAAACCCAAACCACAACTAGTCCCACCTTGACCAAAAATTTTCAACCCAAAAAGTCTAATGATACTCATTTCACGTACCTGAAAAGCTATTTTAGTGACGGAGATAATAATGGAACAATTGCTGCGACGAAAGTTCCAGTGGTTTTTGTAATCGAACAAAGAGAAATTTTAGTCAGTGGTAGTGGCTCAAAACGTGACGTTAAAAGAAATTGGACCAGTTGGAAAGTCATAGGAAAGGTTTGTTCAGTCTTTAGCAAACTTACATATGGAAAAAATGGAAAAATGTCAAGAGATTTATGTGCTCTTTTCAGAGTTCGTACGGCTTTAACAAAATTCAAGTAGCATATCAACGACAGACTTACCAATGGCGTGTGACGGCCGTTGGAACCCACGGACCACTAGCGGTTTCAATTGTCAAGTCTTTTGACACTCTGGATGGTATGCTTCAAGATAAAATTGATGTTTTGTCCAGCTCCAATAAGATTTGGATTGAGCCTGACGAATGGATTTATTCGTGCTTACTATGTGTAGGTTACATGGAACCTGGTCCGCCCAGGCGTGTGTTTGTTATTGAAAACAAGCCGAAAGAATCCACAGTTGATGTTTTGTTAGGCTGGGATCCACCTCAAGGTACAATAATAACTTTGGTCGCCCACATGAAATCCTACAATGGACAGCCAATATGTTCATGTTTCTTTGTATTTATTATTTGAATTGAACAGAGCGAGCTTGCTTTTATAAGATTGTCCTGGAGACCAGAAATGCAGAGGAGGCGGCAAGGACTGTGCGTATAAAAGGAGTAAGTCTGGAATTGTTGTCTTTTTTCTCTACGTTTACCTACGAAGGTCCGTAAAATAGTCAAAGGCACTTTTATGTTTTCCTTCGTTACAAAGAAACTAGACCCCATGAATGCTGCGTTTGTGATGCTCTAGACACTCACATTGACACTGTTTCAAATAGGAACCTTTGGGAGTACACAAAGTATGGTTCCGGGAATTGAGATTTGATTCCACCTACGAAGTTCGCATCACATCAAGAAGTGCTGATTGGGATGAAGACGAGAGCACTCATGCCAGTTTAAGCTTCATCACGCCCGCATGCCTGGATGCTCATCAGTTTCGCTTTGACAAATGTGGTACGAATTTTACATTCTAATTTACAAAGACCAGCAATAGCCCTTAGATGTGCCTCAAGGTCTATTGCTGGTCATTATTGGAATTTGTTTACTTCTTTATGCTCGTCTGGGCACATTAATGGATTTTGGTGCACATTATATTTGATTTAACGAGACCAGCTCCACCGTCTCCTCGCAATCTGACATACACTGTGCGGGCTGCAGGGTCGTCCAAGGTCATGGACGTTCTAGGTAGTCCTACAACTCCTCTCAAACGACAATTCACTGCTGACTTGATGTGGGAGCGGCCGGCTCATACTAGCGTGACAAATCGGATTGAAAAGTACGTTGTGAACATCAGAGCTTTTTCTTGGAATCTTGGTCACAGGAACAAAAATTACAGCAAACATACAGACAGCTTGTCAGCACTAATTGACCCCAAGGGTCTTGTCCTTCCTCGCCAGATTAATTTGCCTGGGGTAAGTTTGCTGATGAAACTGTAATGTGAATGTTAATTAACCACTGGGTTATCCAAGGAAAACTTTTTTTGTAGTGCAAACATTACTTGCAACTTCATTCTGCTTTTTTTTAGAACGTTACGCAAGTAAAGGTGGAGAACTTGGACGAGAATGCAGAGTATACAGTTCTCATCTCCGCAGTATCCTCAAAGGGCTCATCCCCTCCAGCCACTCTTACAATCAAATTTCATGCGGGTGAGAACTAATTGGTCTCAGTTGGTCTAAATACTGCAAAAGGATGATAACCTAATCATAACTTAAACAGACATCGCCTCGTTGGACACAACCGTGGGTTTCTGGTTGTACCCCTGCGGTTTACTTGTCACATTATTCATTATTGCTTCGGGTTTTCACGTTGTCAAAGCAATCAGGACGAGACGAAAGATCAAAGCAGCCAGGGATTCTTATTTCAAAGTGAGTGTTGTTGCAATTTTTTTAAGCCACAATGGGCCAACTGGACTAATAAGGTTCTATTGCCAGTCCATGGACCAGCAGGATGCTTACGTTGGAGACTGGTCAGTGGTGTCTTTAACAGAAAATCCCACCAGGACGTGGAAAATTCTCGAGGAGAATTCTTTTCCCAAGGCCAAGTGGCACGTTGGCTTTCAAGACTTGTCCATTGGGGACGTTATTGGTCAAGGAGCTTTTGGTATTGTGCGCAAGGCCAAGATAAAGAGTGACAAGTACCTGGAGCTTCTCAAGAGGCACAATAGAAAGACTCTGGACACGCACTACCAAATCTGTAGTACCGAATTATCTAATGATGAGAGCGTAATGGAAACAGTGGCTCTCAAGATGCTCCGAGGTAAGTTGGTGCAGACAGCTGTCACGACTCCTGCTGGGTTGCTGGTGAGAGATTACTTTAGTATTGTTGTCTTCAAGTTGCTGCTACAAAGGCAGATCGAGAGGACCTAATGAAGGAGCTGATGACAATGCAGAACCTTGGAATGCACCCACAAATTGTCACGTTGCTTGGAGTCTGCAACACACCCAAGTCCATGTTCCTTGTGCTCGAGTACTGTCCCGGTGGTGATCTGCTCTCATTTTTGAGAAAGGTAAAAAGTTTGCTCCCATTCAACGACAAAGATCTTTACAAAAATTAAGACAACTTTGTTTGTTTGAATTGACAAAGTTCCGGGAAAAGCACTTGCCATTATTAAATTTGGAATGTGGGAGTAGTACAAACGAAACTTGGCTCAAGAGTTCGGAGTACGAAAGTCTTTCACATGAAAGTGAACTGACGATAAACAAAGGTTGTGGGGCTCAGGATGACAATGAACAAGTCTTGTATGCGGACCTTCATCATAATGAGCTGTCCTCTTCCAGTCGAGAGCTTTCTGATGGTACAAAGTCCGCTCAAGTTAATTGTCTCACAAATAGGGCAAGTTATCACAACGGTTTTTGGTCTTGTAGAACTGCAAGGAGCTGCCAAACAGGACACAGAGACTGATAATACGCAGAGCAATGGAGATGAATCTCTAGAGTTTGAGTTCATTAGCGAGAAGGATGTTCTGTCTTACGCTCGCCAAATAGCAATTGGCATGGTAAGATCCATTTGTCTCGCGGACTTGCCCTTTTGCTTGTCTAACTCTGGTCCTGTTTAGGCTTACCTGGAACGGAACCACATAATTCACCGAGATCTTGCCTGCCGCAATATCCTCGTCATGGCAGATCATAAGCGCGTCAAGATCTCGGATTTCGGCCTGAGTAGAGACATCTACACCTGGAATGTCTATGAGCAAAAGACGGGAGGAAAAATGCCATTCAAGTGGATGGCACTTGAGTCCATCACTTCCCGAGTATTTACTTCTAAATCAGACGTGTAAGGGACTCAAGACCCATTCACTTTGATCATAATCAAATCAAGTGTTGACAAATACCGTGTGTGCTTAGGTGGTCGTATGGGATTGTGCTGTGGGAGCTTGTGACTCTCGGGGCCGAGCCATATCCAGTTCTAGAAAACCAAGAACTTTTCAAAATGCTACGCGCAGGCTATCGAATGGAGCGGCCGGATAATTGCTCGGAAGAGTTGTAAGCAAAGCTATAATTATGTTCATGTTGTCAAAGATCTTGGATAAGCCACGCTGCTGATCTTTAAGGTACGCCCTCATGCGGAAATGCTGGAGAGCTGCTCCAGTGGATCGTCCCAACTTTACTGAGCTTATGTCGTACCTGGAGACCATGATGGACACTGAGCCTGAACTGTATTTGATGTTGCAACCCTAACGTTTTTCCTGTCAAGGCTGACTATCTATCCTGAATAAAATAAACCGTTGATAAGTTTGAATGCCAATATGTAAAAGGTTTCTATGATTCAGCTACCAGCAATTCAAGTCAAGAACAAAAGATAGTCACAAAACAAAAGGGCTTCATCGGAAGAATGGCTGATTCATGCCATGAATTCCATTTAATTTCATCCGTTCTGCACTACTTCAGTAAGTTCTTTTAAGCATCCGCGATTATTTCTACAACGAAATAAAGAATTCTCCAGACGGTTTTATGTCAGTAAAACTCTCGCACGACTTTCCTTTTCCTCACTGTGGCTTTCTGCAAAGAAAAAACAATACTAGGATTTCTAGGAAATACACAAATATTTCAGGTTTTTCCCTCAGCTGCCAAGCTCTTGCTGTCTTTGAACGAAAAGAAACAAAATACCCTACAGCCTCTGACAAAGGGACCTTATAAGTTGGCGTGGAAGTCTAAAGTCTCAAATAAGGCGAGACGGTTGACGGGAAGTTGGACAGTTCGAATGTCAGGCAAGCTCGCTGGACAAATCTTGATCGATCAGCCATTTAGTTAGAGCAACCAGGACATGGAGTGTTTTATGGTTGTCTGCACTGGGTCCCCGCATCCTGAAACCAGGACTTAAGCTTTCCATCTCCACAGCAGCTTTGACATCTCTCCGAATCCCCTTGCGTAAGGAGAAGATTTTGTCAAAGACAAGATTGATGTCTTGAAAAATTTCAAAAGATGAAAGGTTTCAAATCACCGGTACTAAAATTGATAGGATGCGAGATGAAGAGAATCCTCCGTAGTGTAAAGAATGCGAACGGAAACTTTGTTATTCATTGAGCCTTACGCCTTTGCAGAGGGATCTCTATGGCGATCAAAATTCTGCTGGGCTCATGGCGATCAAAGTCGTGAGTGAACCATACAAAATTATGAATTTAGTCTGAAGGGAATTTGGCAAGGAATCTGGAGAGATGCGATTATTAAAGCTCTGACGAGAAAGCTCCTTTTTATACTTAGGACTCGTTGCTGTAGCCTTACATTTTGGAAGCTGTAAGCAAGCTTATTTCTAATAAAATGTAATTTTGTAGTTTAATAAGCCTGATTCCCGTAATGATTTTTCATTATTTGTCTAACTTCAAGAGCTATTCGACAGTCTTATAGGTTTTCTCTAATATTCACCTTGAGATTTGCCCTCTACATTTTGCTTACTTACAATTTGAAAACCTTGCCAAAAGGTTAGATTGGTCTTTAGTATTTAGTAAGTAATTATTTGCAAGACAGAGAATATGGTTGCACTATTCTTCGCAGCAGAACTCCATGTTGTTATCTCGAAAATTATTGCCTTTGCAGTATTCGAGTTGTAATAACGGGAGCCATTTGGTTTGGTTTTCATCATCATCATCCGGTATTAAATTTGCTCCGGTTCTCAAGTCCAGATGGTTTCAAGCAATGACGCTCTACAGCTTTGGAGATGGAGATGAAACTGATTAATTTTCTGCCCTTACAAAGCTGGGAAACTTCTAAAGTCGGCAAGCTGAGATTGTACATTGTGCCCCTCAGTCCCTCCCTACGATGTCAAATAGACTCCTCAAGTTGCATAACTACTGTCAACAAGCTGTAAGAGCTTTAGCACATTGAAGAAGCTTTACTGAAAATTCATATCTCTGCAGTCACTTGGAACGAGGCTCTGTCAGCAGCATCTAAAAGATAACGGCTGATGGTTGTGCAACTTTCGCAGAGCTAAAATCCAAATTGCTTTTCTCATATTCACTCGACCCATTAGCATGGCAATGCGTGCTGCGACAGATAACAATAGGGACTAGGCATTTTCTTCACGTCATTCAGTTTCACATTGTCATTTATCACTGGCTCTTCTCAGCCTTTTCATCCTAATTATATGCTCTCACTACAACTCTTCGTACACAGTGAACTTAGGCTTGTAATAGCTTGTGAGATTACACGCAGTTGTAATCAATCTAACATAAAGGGCTACTCTCTTGGGGAAAGTACGTAGAAAGTCCTATTCATGAGTTTGCTCATTACACAACAAAGGCACCTGTGATAAAAATAAGACAACAAAGAGATTCGTAGAAAAATGACAAAGACCAGCCAGACTTTCGTTAGAAGAGAATGTTTCATCGTTTTGCTTAGATCACACACTGCGAATTCCTTTTGTTAACCTCAACAGTCTAAACATGGGTGTGTTGTGGGGGTTATATTAACTGAACAACTATTAGGAACACCTGCCTGTTCACCCACGCGCCTGCTGCCAGCATCCTTTGGGCTTTGAAAACATACAAAGTAGAATTTCGAATACACGCGTTACCAAAGACTCAAGGTAAGCTTGCTAGGGCTGCATAAAATAGTAGCTTTTGTCTTGAGCGGTGGTGCTGAAATCAGTCAAATCAAATCACCTGTAGTAATAGACCTGTAATGTCGCCAGTCTACCATAAAACTGAAACTAATTTAAAGAACCAACTATTTTTAAATGATTCCTCGAAAAGTGTCACTACAAGAGGTCGTTCACCTTTTCTAGCGTTTTCTAACCAGTCCACGATCGCTTCACGTATAATTTTGAGCCACTACCATTACTCTCAAACTCGCTTTACTAGAGATCGTTGCCGTCGCCAACGCTTCCATAACCGCCGTCGGTTACAATACTTTCCAGGTATACGTCAAAACGATAATTGGATTGTCGTTGAGCGTTATGTAACAAAGACGAGTGACATTTTCCATTCGATTCCCGCTAAGAAGCTCATGCCGTAAGGTTTCTTTTAGCTTGTTTTGTCCCTCTCGCTTTTGTTGTGTAATGGGAAAATGAGCCACCTGTTGAAAGGATTACTTTCTTCATGCTTTCACCAAGAAGATATTGCTTTTGGATACCAGAAAAGCCATTGCTAGATTGCTAGCGGCAGTTGGATGGTGCTCAGAAGCTTTCATTGAATGAGATTCCAACCCAGCAACACATCAACTGTGGAATCCTTCGGCTTGTTCTCCATGACAAAGACACGCCTTGGAGGACCTGGTTTTACGGAAGCTGAAAATAGTTTGCAGAGCTCTTTGCCCTTGTCTGGTTCAAAGAACTTAAATCTCCAGCATACCGTAAATCAATAAATCAATCTCATCCTAAGTCATACCATTCAGAATTTT
Source organism: Deuterosminthurus bicinctus (assembly GCA_034698825.1). NCBI lineage: Eukaryota > Metazoa > Arthropoda > Collembola > Symphypleona > Bourletiellidae > Deuterosminthurus > Deuterosminthurus bicinctus. Next base: position 11,332 of record JAQIWI010001112.1, on the reverse strand, counting down.
AAAATACTTCACAGTAAAAATTGCAAAGGGTCTGTTGATTGCAACAGCCGTCACACGCTACTGATACGCTTATGTACAAAATAAATCATTCAAGCTCTCATCTTACTTCCACACAGGTACTAAATGTCTTGGGCAGACTTACGCAAATATTTTGACAGTTCCCAGCTTGGGAAATTGCGTTCATCACATGCGCCTCCCGAATAATTTCAACAGACAACAAAGGAAAACGTTTTACTCAGCAAAATGAAATTCACCGAGTTGATCTCAACTCAAAGCATCTCACCGTCTCACATACACTGTGATTTCCTGATCCTTCTAAGCAAACAATCGATACGAAGAGGTCTTGCGGGAATTGTGAGCATTCAGCAGACTCAAGTTTCCCCTGAAAACAAGCCAACAGTTTAGTATAAAAGGCACATTTGGTACTTAAAGCCATGATGGAAAACAAAATTATATTTTATTGGAAATAGGGTTTCTTACGGCTACCAATATGAAACAGAGAAAGTGTAACATTCTCGTCAGATCTTTTAATTAATCCCATTTCATATCTCTAGATTCTTTGCAAAATTCATTCCAGGCTTTCATAATTTTGTATGGCTCACTTACCACCTCTTTGATCGCGACGAGCTCAAAAGAATCTTGATTGCCATAGAGATCCATCTGCAAAGGCTTGAATGTAATGCATCAATGAACAAGTTTCCGTTCACAGTAATTCAGATACGGAGGGCGTTCGGTCTCAAATCACTGATTTTAGTACCAGCGGTGATTTGAAACCTTTCATCTTTTGAAATACACTCAAGACATAAATCTTGTCTGTAATAAAAGTCTTCTCGTTACGGAAGTTAATGAAAATGTCAAGTTTTTGAACTTGAAGTACAGCCAATGTGCGTCATATCTCTTCAAGACAAAAACATGAGAGAAATAGATTTCATTTTGAAACGTTCATTATCCTTCTTTAACCACAGAGTCGTAGCCCACACACTGGACTACAGCCAACATGCCTTCACATCCATTATGACACGTAATCACGTTTTAGCTTTGCTACAAGCGTGCCAAATTTACCGCACATACTTGCATAATACTACAGTCTACCCCCAATCTCACTGTGTTCATCAGCATGTTTGGTAATATTAGGTTCAACTCTAAATGTTCTACGGTAAAAATTCTACTGTAAATGTAAGTCAAAAATGGAATCCAGCAGCTCTCGAGGCAGTTTGATGCAAAAATCAAGGGATATGTAACCGTAAGCTTCAGTTGTAAAGCTTCATCATTTGACCGTTGAGAGACAGAACAGAGGTCAAATTTCCTCGTGAGCGAGCAGCTTGTTGCTAATGTTGTACCACGAGCGTAGAGTTCCTGTGAGTCAATGAACTCTAGCTTTATGCTCACATATTCGCTGTAATATTTACGGTTTCTGTGGATATTCTTGGAAACAGCTCGAATGTCAGCCGCATCTGGATCAAATTTGTACTACTCGCATTGGTCGGTGGCTCCCAGTCCAAATGAGCCGTCAAGTGCCTCTTGCGCGAGGCTGTAGTACTTCCAAGAATTTTCAATACGTTGGAATAGGCTCCTGGCTGCACCTTGTACGGCAGATGATTGGATGTGGAGGTGGTTTCATTAAATCAAATCATCGAATGTAACAAACGTTTAATTTCACCAGTCAAGCGTAAAGCAATTGAACAGGTTCCAGGAATGATAAATAGGCAGAGTACTTCAGATACGGAAGTAAGAATGCACTCTCCAACTTTCTCTTCCACCAGATTTGCCTCTCCGAGCGTGCCAAGCAGAGGGACTTTCTCCTCTGGCAACTCAGTCGCACCCAGACCGCTGCATGGTTAGTATTTTCTCAGAATTCTCGGAGAAAGTCAAATCTGCAGGAAGAAAAACTTGTAGATCTCGCAGCCGTCTAATTCTAAAGCATCAAGTTAAAACTTTCTCTACGAATTGGTGCTATTTTGTCAAAGTCTAGTTCTCATGTGGAGACTGCTCAGTTGCAACAAAACTTCAAATTGCTCTTCAAATCAATGGTGAAAGTTTCTAATAAGAAATGTGAAAGTGAAAATGATGGGCAATCTGCAAACGAATTGACTGATTGTTCTTTTGGCAGTTTTTTCAAGTATAAAAAAATCAGCTACTTCAACGTACTACTTGCAGGTTACATAAAACCTGGTCCTCCCAGACGTGTGTTTGTTATTGAGAACAAGCCGAAAGAATCCACAGTTAATGTTTTGTTGGGCTGGGATCCACCTCAAGGTTACAATAACAACTTTGGTCGTTCACATGAAATCCTACAATGGACAGCCAATATGTTTACGTCTCTTTGTATGTATTATTTGAATTGAGCAGAGCGTGCTTGCTTTTACAAGATTGTCCTCGAGACCAGAAACGCAGAGGAGGTGGCTAGGACTGTGCGAATAAAAGGAGTAAGTATCACGAGCTGTTGTACTTTTTTCTCTACGTTTACCTGTATAGGAAGGCCCGTAGTCACAGTCACGTCGAGGTTTTTCTTTGTTACAAAGAAACCAGACCCAATGTGTGCCATGTTTGGGGTGCCCTAGACACTTACCTTGGCACTGTTCTAAGACTGTTTGAAATAGGAGCCTTTGGGAGTACACAAAGTGTGGTTCCGGGAATTGAGATTTGATTCCACATCAAGAAGTGCTGATTGGGACGAGATCGAAAGCACTCATGCCAGTTTGAGCTTCAACACGCCCGCATGCTTGGACGCTCATCAGTTTCGCTTCGACAAATGTGGTATGAATTTTAAATTAGAATTTAAAACGATCAGCAATAACCCTTCAGCCGCAGATGTTGCCACAAGGACTGTTGCTGATCATTATTAGAATTTGTTTACTTCTTTATGCACAACTAGACACATTTTTGTTACAATTGACAAAGTGTCCGGAAAAGCACCTGCCATTATTAAATTTGGAACGTGGGAGTACAAAAGAAACTTGGCGTAAGAGTCCGGAGTACGAAAGCCTATCGCATGAAAATGAACTCATGATAAAGAAAAATTCTGGGGTTGTGGATGACAGTGAACAAGTCTTGTATGCGGACCTCCATCATAATGAGCTGTCCTTTTCCAGTCGAGAGCTTTCTGATGGTACAAAATCGACTCAAGTTAATTGCCTCACAAATATAGCATGTGGTCACAACGCCTTTTGTTCTTGTAGAATTGCAAGGAGCTGCCAACAACATAGAGACTGACAATACCCAGAGCACTGGAGATGAATCTTTAGAGTTTGAACTCATTAGTGAGAAAGACGTTCTTTCTTAAGCTCGTCAAATTGCAATTGGAATGGTAAGATCCCTTTGACCCACACTTTGATCATAATCAAATCAAATGTTGACAAATGCCGTGTGTGCTTAGGTGGTCGTATGGGACTGTCCTGTGGGAGCTCGCGACTCTCGGAGCGGAGCCATATCCAGTTCTGGACAACCAAGAGCTTTTCAAAATGTTACGTGCAGGCTACCGAATGGAGCGGCCAGATAATTGCTCGGAAGTGGTGTAAGTAAACTTGTAATTATTTTTAGGTTACCCACAATCTTAGATAAATAATGCTCGTGAACTTTAAGGTACGCCCTGATGCGTAAATGGTGGAGAGCTGCTCCTGTGGATCGACCAAATTTTACGTAGCTTATGTCATACCTGGAGACCGTGATGGACAATGAGCTTGAACTTTATTAGATGTTGCGACCCTAATATTTTTCTTGTGTAGGCTGACAATCTATTCTGAATAAAACAAACCGCTGATAAATTTTAATGTCAGTAAATTAATGTGTTCTTATGATTCAGCTCCCAGCAATTCAAGTAAAGAACAAAAAATAGTCGCATTTATGCGACTATCTTGTTATAACAAGAGCTTCATCGGAGCGGTGGCTGAATCGTGCCGTGAATTCCATGAATTTCATTTGCTCTGCACTACTGCAGTGGTTCTGTCTACCATCTGTGATGATTTCCACGACAAAATAAAGAATTTACAAGACGGTTTCATGTCATTGAAACAATCGCACCACTTTCCTTTTCCTCACAATGGCTTTCTCCATAGAAACTCAAGAGCAGAATTTCTAGGAATAACACAAATATTTTAGGTTTTTCCTTCAGCTGCGAAGCTCTGGCTGTCTTTGAGCGAAAAGAAATAAAACATCCCGCAACTCTTACAAAGGGACCTCAAATTGGCATGGAAGTCTCAAATATGGCGAGACGGTTGACTGGAAGTTGGACAATTGGAATGTCAGGCAAGCTTGTTGGACAAATCTTGATCGATCAGCAATTTCATTAGAGCCACCAGTACATGGACTTCTATATGGTTGTATGCACTGGGCCCCTGCATCCTGAAACAAGGACTTCACTAAGCTTTCCATCTCCACAGCAGCTTTGCACATGTCTCCAACTCTCTTTGTTATGCAAGGATCTCCTTACGGGAAAATATTTTGCCAAAGACAAGATTTATGTCTTGAAATATTTCAAAAGATGAAAGGTCTCAAATCACCGGTACCAAAGTTGATAGGATGTGAGACGACGACAATCCTCCATAACGTAAAGAATGCGAACGGAAAATTAGTTATGGATGGAACCTTATAAACAGACAAGCCTTTGCAGATGGATCTCCATGGCAATCAAGATTCTTTTGGGCTCCTGGCGATCAAAGTCCTGAGTGAACCTTACAAAATTTTGAATATAGTCTGAAGGGAATTTGGTAAAGAATCCGGAGAGATTCGATTATTAAAGCTCTGACTGGAAAGAAATTTTGTATAGTTAATATTGGTGGCCGTAGTCTTGCCTTTAGGAAGCTGTAGGCAACCTTTTATTAAATGTAATTTTGTAGTTTAATAAGCTTGATTCCCCCTATGAGCTCTCTTAATTTGACTAACTCCAAGCGCTATTCAACAGTCTAATAGGTTGTCTTTAATTATTACTAAATGTGGGAATGTCATGGTAAAAGATGGCATTTGGTGAAATTTCGTGGGCGGTAGACGGTGAAACAGATACTTTAGAAAGTGACAGGGACATCGTATTCATTACGAAACTAATTAGAGTGGATTGCTCCGTGTAGTCTCCATACACATAAGGAGAATCGTGCACTGATGAGCATGTTAAACAAGACTGCCAGAATCCTGTGGTCTTTGTCAACATCCAAGTACACTTTTCAATGCAGACATTACCAATTACTCGTCGTAACCAATAGAAAGCACCGCACGCTTATGGTTCTAACTAGGCTCTTGGAAGCTCTTGATGGCGTGTTTTACGAGCAGATGAATCCTCCAGTAAACTGACGTACGTAACGCTTTGCAGGTGTTTCGCCATTACAGAATAATTTGTACTCAGTCAGTTTATTCTGCCTGCACGTGGTGTTTGATGTGCAAGAATGCTGCACGCCTTCTTCAAGTACCTTTTATAGCTCGTCATTACGTGCGAGAGGCATGAAGTTCATAATGACCTCGGTTGCTATTTTAGAGAGCACGGCCAAAGTTCCTCATCATTATGCTCTTTTGATCTCAATGGGCAGCGGGATCCATTACGATCCAAAGTGGAGGGGCGGGGTACTTAGGGTAAGGCTCCTAGTGTGTGGTAATGTTTCATGGGAAACTGAAGAGATATTCCATTTTCACTTTCTCGTCAGAGCCTCGTCTAAAGTAACTCACCACTTTGATCGCCGGGAGCTCAAAAGAGCCTTGATTGCCATAGAGACCCATCTAAAAAGGTTTGAATGTACTGTAAGGTTTCATCAATGAAAAAGTTTCCGTTTACATTCTTCAGATATGGAGGGTGCCCGGTTTTAGTACCTATGTGATTTGAGACCTTTCATCTTTTGAAATACACTCAAGACATCATCAATGCTGTCTGTAGAAAAATCTCATTACGGAAGCAAATGGAAATATCAAGTTCTTGAACTAAAGCCAATACGCTACGATATCTCTTTCATATAATTAGAAACTATCAAAGTAGTCTACAGTTCAAGTTTATTTTGTCAATTTCAACAGAGCGATCCCGCTTAATTTAGCTTCTACATTTGAAGATTTCCCAAGATCATTCGGTAATAATCTAAATGTTTGCTTAGGCGTCTGCTTGTGTAACTCAGCACGTGCATGAATCTTGCAAAAGGAGACCAAGACACGTGGGAGCAGAGAGATTCGTAGAGATGTGCAAAGTTGCCTTGGAGATGTAATGGCTGTTAAATCCTATTTCAATAGAAACATCAAGTTTTTGTGTACTTGATCAGTCCTTGAACAAACGTTACATTTTCCAAAACTAGCTACAAGGCGGCCATGTTGCATCATACAAATATTATCTCACTGCCCATGCAAAAGCAGAGCTATTACATGAGCCTAGTTTGGAGGCTTAAATTGCTTTTAGTGATGCTTGAGAATGCTTTCATGTCTGTATGTCTGCTTCTTTGCACCAGCGCACACGCAATGGTAATCATAAGGGAGTATGAAAGAATTTGAGCTCTGTTCTGTAGTCAAAGGAAATTTGGATCAGTTAATGAACTCACCACACCAACTTGTGGCTTTTCTTCGTAAAATTGTCAAAGCAGTTTCTGGTTAAACAAGCTCTATAACAATCGCTAAGAGCAAGGGACAGACATTTTAGAAAATTGGTGTCTCTCACACCCCGTGTTATTAGTCATGCTAGAATACTTTCACCAGATTCGTCGCGTTTGCATAAGACAACAAAGTAAAGTCTACTAAGATGAGCAAGTGAGTTTTAATTCCAATAAACTTAGTGTTTCTAATAAGACAAGCTAATTAGCCTTGTTTGATATTACGCCTATGGTGAAGCTGACTTTTGCTATAATAGCATCGTGTCGTGTCACGTGATTGGAAATTGGGAAGCAGTCGGAGAAGAAAGTGAAAATCAGCCATTTGTTTAGTTTCACATGAGACGTAATGCTGACATGTTTTCAGGCTGCTGACATGACAGAACTGACATTCTTCCAACGAATTTTTACCTTGTACTCGCCGCCCTTAGGTCCAAACGTTCTAAATTACCTAATTTCTTACGAGCTGATAGTCAAAGCTAATAACCATCAAGGGCCTACAAGTGGCGTGTGGTGGCTGTTGGAATCAACGGATCGTTTGCAGTTTCCCCTGCCAACTCTGTCAAAACTATGGACTATATGACTTAGGATTAGACTGACGGTCGGCTAGAGATCCAGATTCTTTGAGCCAGACAAAGGCAAAGTGCGAAAAAAGCATGCTACTATAAATAAGATGACTTGACGCCACTAATCTTTTCCGGGATTTATGGCACGATGCACATTACAGTTGACTGCATTTTGTCTTAACATCAAAAGTCGTTGTCAAGTTTTAGTTACTTTAGACTATTTTACTGAACTACAAATAACTGACATTACTGTAAGCAGATTAATTTGCCAATTTTACCAAGATCCTCAGGAATATTTCAAGTTCGGATGCTCAAAATTAAAATGAATTATTTTTTCAAGGGAATATTTAAGAGCTAACTGGGAAAGCTGCGTACGAAGACAATACTCAACGAAAGTTACGTTGCATTTACTTCTAGTGTATTTATAATAGAATTCGTGCGATGGAAATTTCTAGACAAAAATAGACTAAATAACGTACTTCCAGGTGAAACTTTTTCCTGCAGGGCACATAACGCGAAAATAAACTGGAAACCATTTAACCTTGAAATCTTCATAATATACTACTTGATTGAATTCAGGGAAATTATTAAAAAGACTAGTGCTTTCTCCATCACGAAATAAAATCCTTTGATCTGTTTCCCAAGAATTGGATTTAGGCTACCGTGCATAAATCTAATTCAAATTGGTTCTGGAAATGGTCATAAATTCAATTTGAACTTTAAGATTTTTCTAATGCTCGCCCTGCTGCGGCGGTTTGCACTGACAGATCTAGTGAAAGCCTGAAGAAAGGGATCCATTTTACCAGATTTGTTAGGTAGGCTCCCCATCACACTGAAAGAACGCGTAGAAAGACTCTTTGGAGTCTTTGAAATTGGAGAGAAAGCCAATTTCATTAAAAGACCCTCTTATGGCAGGTCAGGATCAGTGTTGCATTTGGCAATATTGCCAAATGGAAATTGCGCAAAATTTCCAGGAGTTCCCGGGAATTTCCCGCGGCTGTGGAAATCAATGCCTGAAACATTTCCAGAAATCTTAATGGGCAACAATGGCAATTTTGGCAATCTTAACAGACTCAATGGCATTCTTCAAACGTTCGATTTTTAAGCTTCCACTTTGACTTTTTCCATGTGTCCGCTTCACGTACATGCAACTTGTATGATTTTTTGTGTCGCAATATTGGCAAGTCATCTTATTTCAAAGCTCTGCATCGAAGTAGTTGATAAATCGAGACCAAAGTTTTATGATTTGCATGGCTTCAAAATGATTTAAGTAAGAGGACTAGCAGCATACAAACATTTCTACAAGATTAGTGAGAGTTTTTGTCCAACTTAACTAAGAGAGACTTAAATTAAGGTTGTGCAACTTGATATTTGAGAGATCCCACCAAAAAATTGCGTTATCTCGAAAGTTCTCTGGTTCGGGCTATATTTTTTTAGGGTCAGCTGCCTAAATATTTGAGTCCGAAGAGTGGAAGCAACTTTTCTGAGGGATATCTAAAGGACGATTTCTATCAAAATGTGATTTTCTATGAGTTATTTAAAAATTAATTGGCGCACTAAGTCCACAACTATACTGTTTCGTTACAATGAATACGAATCATTTTAATACATATTTGCGTTGATTTCCATCAGATTCCCAATATTCCCAGGAATTTCCGGGAATGTTGCGCAAATTTCCAGACGATTTTTGATTCCCGGGAATCATGCAACACTGGTCAGGATAGAAACAGCAAGCAAGCCCATCTAGGAGACTAGTGCGTGATGGCACAGCTTATTAACGCATTATGTACCACAAAAATATTCCGGTGTTGGGAAATCGGATTCTGGTCCAAAGAGTGTATAAATTATATGGGAATAAAGGGCTTGTTCACTCTTTGAATACTGGCACACGACTTAAAGTTCATTCCGCAGTCACATTAATTTAGAACAGAATACCGGATGAGCTCCACGAGCCTCAGAATTTTCCGGATTTAGCTGAGAGTACAAAGTCTGAAAAACACATCTATAAATGCATCAGATCACGTAGCTCATGTAAATTCCAGGGTGTTTTCACAAAGTTATAGACGTCGCACTATCATGCCAATACAAGAGCTGCACGAATTTCTTTTTGCTCCTTGGGATTCTTTGATGGACCGACACTTACCAATTACTAAGCAACGAAAGAACATTCTACAGGTTCCTCCATGATCTTACATGCTCGGCGGCCTTTAAAGGATTACAAACAAAATTTCCTCCAGTCTCCTGTATTATAACAACATCAAGCGAAAACAACACTTTGAATTCCAACTCTGCTGAGGCATGTGACAGGATACCTCAAGAGCATTGCATGAGCAGTTCTCCTTTGCGTGAAGGCTCGTACAATGCTTTGTTATCATTTTAGAAACATCCACATGGTTACCATACGTTGCAATGCATTATTTAGTGAAGCTGGAGTCTGTGAGCAGCGGATCTCCGGAGGATCAAATAAGTAAGCTCTCTCTGATAAAATATTCTTCCGCTTGCGTGGTGGAATGAGTTTGCGGTTTTACAGGCAAATTATAACTGATAATTTAGTACCGTCAGGTAAGCTTGGTATAGTTCTACTAACCTTAATTGCGTCAGCATGCTTTCAACTATAATTGCCGACTATTTATAATAAACTATACCTGTCTAAAGTTATTATGTTGTATGTATTGCACCTGCAATTTCAGCAAGTTTCTTTTGTCCAACAATTTAACTTTCTCTGCACTCAGCTCAAGCCAGCACAGGTGTGCTTGCCATGGAGGCATGACGCATTGCAAGGTTACTGCCAAAGTTAACAACTCCACTCAGTTCTTGTCGTTGTCTCGAAGACATCTCAACTCAAGATTTATTATACTTGACGACAACGTTTCGGCTAACTACATGAGTTTTTCCTGTTTGATTTGTCTTTCCAGCCGAGAGGGTCGTACTGTGACTTATTAAAAGTAGTTTGATAAAATCTGTTGTTTACTTTCACTGAAATGAAATCAGGGGCGATTTGAAGACTAACATTGTAGGAGATTCGCATTACCCCAGAACAAGAACTTAAAAGATTTATAACAAGCTCCTCTTCGGCCGGCAGCTCCGACCCGACTGAAACTTTCTGGAGAAAGTTTCTTCACTTTGCGTGCACCAACTGTGCCGCTGCAGTGGCAGCTCGAAAAGAGAACCTTTGCACTTCTCCACTTTCTCCATGAATGATGCTCCATTCACTGAGTGACCTACATCGAAGTGAAAGTATGCTCTATCGATCACTTTATTTATCTTGAACACAAGGAAAATTCATGTGTATTGTCTGCTTTAATGTGCTAATAAGCTTCAAGAAACGGGAGTTAATTATTGGTTCTTCGCAAATCCCAATTCTTGTTCATAAAATAAAACTTTTTCCATCTGAGAAATTGACGGATGAGCAATCCATTTCATATGACAAAATGGATTCGCTGGAATTTAATAAATGAAATCTCATTTGAGTGAAGAATCTGTCCCGTCTTGCAACATTACCATTGAGAGAGTTCCAAAGACAAGATAATTGAAACTTGAAGGTTGCTGTGGATTATCATGCCGTCACTAAGCAACATGCGAGTATCTTATGTAACTTTAAGCCTTAAGTAACTCTGGAGAAAGCCACATTAATGTGCTTATCAGCAGGCTTTCTCTGTCATATATTTTGCTAAAAGCAGACACTAACTTTCCACCGTTCTCGCCCAGCCATGTGAGTGGAATGCACGTAAACATGCATTGTTATCAGTTCTCTTGTTGCTGAAAAAATTCAATAATTACTACGATGAAAGGGCCTTTCCATGGAGTCAACAAAAGCCTTGTTATGGCGTCCATGTCTCTAAGTGATTTTTTCTGTGGCTGCTGTGTGAATACAAACTCATTTTGATGAGGCCCGCTGAAACATGGAGAGCTTTTCTTATTAATTCTATGGGGTTTTTCATCAAGTGCCTCTAAATGATCAGACTTCCCGCATCTAGCATATCAAACACTGACGAACATCAATCAGACTTTCCTTTGTGTTCTTACATTTAAGCCTCATTAAATGTATGAAGAGGCACACAGTTGGTTGGCTGACGTATTTTCCATTAGAGCGGATAGTAATTAAAATTAGAATAGAGCATTCGTGTAATCAAATGTCCAATTCACTAACAGTTCCCTATTCTCTGTGTCAAATTCTGTAGAAACTTTGTCCAAAGTAAATGCATCCGTGCTCACACC
>JAQIWI010001111.1:0-18958 GCA_034698825.1 Deuterosminthurus bicinctus | reverse complement strand
GCTGTGGCTTGGGAAGGAATTTTAGAAGGGGATTTTCAAACTTTTCAAAGCGACTACAGTAGGATTTTGTTGAATGGAGTCACTGAGTTTGACTATTTTGAAAATTCGGTATAATAATCCAATAATTATGCAAACGTAACTGTTTCCAACTTTGTGAACTAAAAACCGTTGTATACATCATTGATTTCAGTGCTACCTGTCAATCTTCGAAGGAGACAACGCCTGTATTGGCTACAGAATTCTTTTTGATTTACTTGCAATTCCACATCTAATTGACATCCACGGGAGGGCGTTGTACGTCACGTCCAAAGAGTCTTTATTTCCAACAGCAATGAACTTTGCCGTCAGTCCTTACTACGGCTCCATTGTTCGTAAGTTTTCGACATATTTTCAGAGTGAGCTTGAATCTTAAGCGTTTCATTTTTTCGGACTAAAGCCCAGTCTAGCTTCGTCATGCGTACATTAGAAAGCACTGGAGTCATACAACTCTGGCGGAGATACCATCTCGAGTACTACACCCTGATTGGTAAGCGACGAGCCCAAGAAACCAAGGAAACGTATCCCATTTTTGGAGGTCAAATTGAAGAGGAGCCTGAAGATTACACATCAATCTTGATTCAACTCGCTACCGTGGGGTTCACTGCAGCTTTTTTTCTGCTCGTTTGTGAACTCTGTTTTTATAAATTTCAAAGTTTTTGGAAGTCATGTTGAGGGAGATTGAACAAAATGTTAGCATAAGGCGGTACAGAGAAGAAACCATTCTTTAGAGCCAATCAACTTGTTCCAGTAAAGGCCAACTTTAATTTGCTACAAGTTGCTGTATTGATAAATTTACAATTATTGATCTTTAGACTTGCCCTCTGTTACTCACTAGGTCATTCAATGTGAACTTTGACTCAGGATCAGCATCACAATTACAGCCTGGCCGGAATACTTGGTCAGCGTACCGTATCCATTTGTTACTGACTATGCAAAGACAGTGAATAAGCATTAAACTCAAACTGTTGAAAGTATTTTTTTCTCTCCGACTTACTCCATTTTTCACCAATGACGACAGGACAAGCACCATGCCATGATGACTGATCGACTTCAGAGGATTTCATCATGTTGAACCAGAACACAGCTGAGCCTTTGACAGGAGATGCAGCCACGCGACCTTGTATGAACGACGTCTCGCCTCCTTTGATTACGTCGGACAGCTACAATAAGCAACAAAGATTTGTAGCTGAGAGCTGAGTTTGTAATTGCCAACAATAAACTAAATCTAATGTCTGCTCACATAAAATAAAAACGTAGCAAGACGCACGGCTGAGCCTGCATTATTGTAGTCCGTTATCTCCGCTGAATTATTGATTCTGCCCTATAAAGATCTTTGCAAAAGTCAGCTCCGAGACGAGTTTTCACATAAGATTAGATAGCTTACCGCATCCAAATGCATCACATAATGACTTCCAGTACCATACGCAGCAACCTGTAAATTCTCCGATGCAGTCAAACTGTTTCGAACTTTGAGTCCTGTTAAGCTCTCGACGGTGCGACCGAGTTTGATATCGTCGCGAAAGTTATCTTCAATGAAGACTCCGAGCGAACTCCGCAATGTCAGGCTGATTTCTGATTTCTTAAGTTCAACTTGAGACAGTTGAAGTCCCGAAGAAGCTTCCCTTTGAAGTTTCCTGATCGTGGCGTCGTCGACGACATCGTAAAATTGTAGAACTACAGTTTCATTAGAAGTAAGAACTTCAGTTTTGATCGGTGCAATGGTTAAGAAAGGATGTTTTCTGGATTCGTAGTAGCAGAAGAGTTGGGATTTCTCTGCTTCAGTCTTAAAACGATAAGAATCATTTAAAAAAAATTAAAAAAATATCTTTGTAAAGAAGTTTAAAACCCTCTGCTGATTCATATTCATTTGTATGCAATCAAAACAAGTTAAACTCCCACCAGATATGTCTTTCCAGTACAGAGGCCCCAGTAAACCTCAGTGAATGCATTGAATTTTGAAGTCTCCCAATTCTGCAGCAACTGCGTTCTCCAGCGAATGCGCTTCTCAGCCAATATGTCTGCAACTTTCGTAGTATAAAAATACTGTAGCACGTCTATTGAAGTGAGCGAGCTTTCAAGACGACTGTCGTGCTACAAAATGCCATCTAATTATTTGAAGTCGATCAATTAAAAATGTGCATAAAATTAAAAGTAAAAGGTTACCATAACGATTGTATTATGTAGTTTTTGTACCAGAACTTCTCGGTATGGATGATGCCCACTCAAATTACTGAGGGCTTGTTCAAACCACTCAATTGCAAGAGCGTATTTTCCTTCATCAAGCGCACGCTCTGCAATGACCAAGCTTTCTTCTGAAGAAATGCTCAGTCCAGTGCTTTCACCATCAAGTTTTCCTCTGGCAACCTTCGGATCATTTTATATAAATTATAAAAATTTGGTAACGCGTGGAAAGATTTTGAAGTTGACAGCACTCACATCCGCGGTCATCAAATCATGAACTTGTTGAATCCGTAGTACTGCATCAATGGAAGCATTAAAACCGGCCGTCGATGGCCAACCGGCACTACTCATCATGTGTGTGATCGTTGAAAATAGTCCTAAATAATACGACTTTTAAAATAAATGACGCTGTCTTTCACTAAAATTGACTGTCTACCTTGCTGTGATGTCCCATTTAGCGATGACACAAGAGGAAGGAGAAAAGAACGGAAACGTCGCATCATCAAGAAAGTCGCAATCGGGTTCCACGCTACATTCTGTGCACGAGAACTGACTTGTTCACCTGAGAGCTTGTAACGATGATTCAGTTTTCCTGTGCTTGATTCAAAGTGGACCAGATACCTGGAAATGATACCCGATGGATTAAAGCTATATTCACAGGGGACATGAGTTCAAGTTATATGTCCTTACTGTCGCATGAGATGACGTTGGCAATAAGTCAAATCCTGGACGAGGAAGTAATCACGCTGCACAAAAGCATGGAGAATCTCTTCATGATCCGCCAGTTGTTTCAAAACTAAAGGAGATCCAATCAACATGTCGCTAGTAATAGGAAGTGCATCTTCGTTGATTTCGTAGTCACATATTTGGGGGAATTTTGAAGAAATAACAGTAGAAGTTGATGTAATGATGAGGACAAAAAACCAAAAAAGGCGATCCATGACGGACGAAGATACAGTGGAAACTGGATTGATACTAAAAACAACTAGCGAAATTCAGCAAACATCTGCAGGAAATAAACTGCAACAGATGGACCACATGTGTGAAGGAAGTAGCATTGTACAGAGATTTTTGCGGTTGCGGTTAGGATAACCGCATAGATTAACTCTTTACATTGCACTAGTTCATCGTGCATCTGAATATGTCAAGGTTAGTCAGGTCAGACCAGGATAAAAAATTAAATTGCAACAGATCCGCAATTAAATTATTTTTAAAATCTTGTAATAATCTGGCTCATGCTTGTAATAATGCAGGTACATGACCTAAAAGATTTACGTGCAATTCCACATCTAATTTGACATTAGTGGGAGGACGTTGTACGTCACGTCCAAAGAGTCTGTATTTCCAATAACAATGAAATTTGCCATCAGTCCTTACTACGGCTCCATTGTTCGTAAGTTCTCGACATATTTTCAGAGCGAGCTAAACTCTTAAATGTTTCATTTTTTGGAATGAAGCCCAGTCTAGTTTCGTCATGCGTACATTAGAAAACACTGGAACCATACAACTCTGGCGGAAATATCATCTCGAGTGTTACACCCTATTGGGCAAGCAACGAGCCCGACAATCCAAGAAAACTTATTCGATTTTCGCGGGGCAAGATGAAGAGACCACCGAAGATTTCACGTCAATATTGATTCAGCTCGCTATCGTAGGATTAACGACAGCCTTTTCCCTTCTCGTTTGTGAACTCTGTTTTTATAAATTGAAACGTTTTTGGAAGCCATATTGAGGGAAATTCAATCAAATGTAGAGATAAGAAGCTACAGAGAAGCAACCATTCATTCTTTTAAACCAAATAACTAGTTCCACAAAAGGACACTTTTAATTTGCTACCTTGGATGTGGAGGCCATCCGCAATTTCGTCCACGGTACTTTAGTTGTAATACTGTATGAACTCCCAAATTAAACGGAATTATCTTCAATCTCGAAACTTAACATTTGGCCAACAGAAGGAAATTGTACTTCGACTCATCCAATGACTACAACTGTCAGTTTTTTGGTAGAATATCCCATTTGCAAATCTACAGGGAAAAAACAATGCTGGTCGTTCAGCTACCCATCAAATTATTGAGTAAGAATTCTTCAAGTCGCATACGCTATAATTTTGCTGTTACGGACGCGGGGGAAGTTTTTTTTCATTAAAATTGCTTCAAAACTGCCACTCAACTGTGTCTCTTCAAGCACAAAAGTACAAATATTGACTGCTTAGTCCACATCAAACATACTCAAAAACAAAATTATTTTATGTTAAATACTAAGCCCTGCTTGTAAGGAAAGCAAGTAAGTTCTTTAGAAGCCAGAATAGAAACTGTAGCCAGAGCCAACGGTAGACTTGACTATCATGCCTCGAAATACTTCTCGGTTGCGCAAAGGACTTGTAAATGGAGTTCAAAAGTACAAGATCCGTCTTCAAAACTGCCAGAATATAAGCCGGAACACAGTTTCAATTGCACTTGCAAAGAAAGCAAAGAAACTGGCCGAAGACATGGAACGGATTGTTTTTGGCTGCCACCTTATGCCTTTCTTTCGTGAAAAGAGTACTGGAAGATTGAAAATGCATTCGGTCAAAGGACGGATTCTTCATCAATCACTTGCGATTCTGCTGGTCATAAACGCCGCCCATAAGATCTACATGGCAACTCACGCTTTATCGCACAACTCGCTAAATTGGCAATTGATTCTTTGCGCTGGATTTGCTGTCATCAATTTTTTTGCACTTGTATCGTCATATGGGCCAATAGTTTTCAAGTCAAAGGAACTAACTGAAGCTTTCAACGCTGGCTCGGACATGTATGAGTATCTCGGCAGCTGTTTGGGAAAAAACATTTCGGAATACGATGAAATATTCTCTGCTCTACGATTTATCAATGTAATGCAACAAGTCCCGTCAGCGGTGGGTTTTGTATTGATTGTATTTCTGCTCTGTCCTACTTTGCCAATTGGGACATGGAGCACTCTTCAATACCTGAAGCTTATGCCGGCGAACACTCATCATGACTACTTAATGGGCCTATTGTTCGCACCACTTGATTTCGTATTGGTTCTTCTGCCGGTTGGGGTTGTTTGGTATTGTGGAACTTACATTGTCCACTACCGCGGTTGTATGATGAAGGTCTACGCAAAAAACTTGGAAGCAATGCAGTCAGAAGATCTGAGATCATGCAAGCAGGTCCATCGGTTGTTCGTTCATCTACAACTCGCAAATGCGATTTTTAATGATGCAATGAGTTCAACTATGCCTGGGCTGATGATGGGAAACACTTTCTTAATATCCATTCTACTGTATGCTACCTTGGCTTGCAAAGGGTCTTCGATATTCATGCAACTTCTTTACAAGTATTTGGGTGTGCACGGAATGTCTATGGTGGCGTTGACTGGCTGGCTGTGTTATGACTACGTAATTTGCATCAGGGCATCAGAAGGGGTAGTATCAAGACTTCAAGCGAGACGAAAATATTATCCATTTCAAACTGAGAGGTTAGCTTTGCAGAGAAGAGCTAAAGCCTTTAAGCCGATTACATTAAACGTTGGAAGCCTCAGTACGTTCTCTTTAGACACCGTAGTCATGATGTGGGAAGAAATTCTTAACGAGGTCCTATTTCTTCTTTCTCTGTAAACCTTAATACGGGCTTACATGTAGGGTCCTTACAAACTTATAGTTTGAAAACTAGCTGCAAGTAGCAACTTACTAAGTAGTAATCTCTGAATAAATTGGCAAATGATATTTGAACGTTATGTCAAATAGAATACGATTTTATAAATTTTCAACCATTACATTGTGCTCCCGTCGTCCGACATGCAGGACTCAGCGTAAGTTATGGCTGAGGCAACTGAAACTGCGCAGTCAGGAGCAATCCATTAGAACGACATTAAATTCATCAATTGTCAATTTAAATATAAACGTTAAACTGCTTCAATCGAACAATTTCATTAGTTGAATAAATTTTTGATCATTCGCACCTTAAATAATCAGGTCAATGCGTCGTTATTTGTACTCAAACTATTTGACTTGTCAACACTTTTAGCGTTATTGGTAATTGAATTCAGTGAAACGACGTCGTGCTGTTACCTTAATACGTATTTTCCGCAGTTCAAAGTAACTTGTTGCTGGATTGCAAAAAGCTGTGCCATTTATTTCATTTCGTAGTGATGGATTCTGGGCCAGCTTACCGCGACAATCGGAACTTATTATTCACATTTCTCCGATGCATCGGGAGATTCCCTTTGAAACATGACTACTGGACTAGCTCTGTCCTAAAGTCGATCTCAGTTCCAGGCTTGATATGGTCAGCAATTGTCACCGCATTTTGCTTCGCTGGTACGCAGCCAATCATACTGTTGATGAAAATGCACGTGCTTGAAGTAAAACTGGACGGTACAGAGTTCTCCGTAAGCATGGCGCTTCTGGCGATCCAAGAGATAACGGATTATTTGATCTACTTCGGCTGGCTCGTTCTTCTCCCTCACTTTGTACCATGTACCGAGAGGATTGTGAATTTTGACGACGCATATGGGGACAGTACGAACGTTGCTAAGTGGCGGTATTTGGCGCTCCTTAAGAGTTCCGTATTTTGGATTCTCGTTAGCAACTCGGTCGCACAAATTGTTTTTATCTTCATCTCGATTCGCTGGATAGACAGCTTCGTTGGCAACAATGAAGAAATTTGGATATTTCTTCTGACGAAAGACAATGAAATCACGGTGCATGGTACACGAGCTCTACGGATACTCTTGCAGGTCGTAAATTGCATCAGCTACGCGTACTATTTTGGCCTTAGCCATGCACTCAACTGTCGAATTCAGTTGCTGGCATCACATATGGAGACCAGGAGCCTGGCTTATTACGGCCTTCAAGCTGTGAAGGTTGCCCCCGCCACAAAGGAGAAACGCCATAGGGTTGATTCGGGCTTGTTGCGACTAATGGAAACGATGACGAGGTTGACGGACATCCACGAAGAATTCACGAAGACAACACAATTTGTCGTTTTGGTCGAAGTTGTTTACACCACGTTTGTGGGATGCCTCATGGTTTAGTTTTTGTACATTTACATGCTTGTACACGGATCAGGAGACTTGGAGTTGACTTGTATGGCATGCTTGTTCCTCACCATCATGGTCAAGTTCTTGATTCTAGCAAACTGTGGGGATGCTTTGTACCAAAATGTAAGCAAGTAGATGTTTCCCATTAGTTTGAGTTTATGGCATCGTTGAACTTTAATTTTGCGTTATTTTAGGGGAAAAAACTGAAGAATGTATTCATGCGATCGCAGTGTAATTTGGACGTTGACAGAGTCGTTGCGATTGATTTAAAATTGATGGTCAGTACAATGGACTTTCCTCTATCTGCATATGGTTACGTTGATGTGAATAGAGGGACGATAACAAGTTAAAATTCTCAGAATAAATATTAGCATATGTTAAGCTATGCATTGCTAGGGGCTTCATGTTTGGTAAAAACTCATGTTAATATATTTCTTACAGATTTTCAGTGTTATCGCAACCTACACCATTGTTCTGGTCCAGATGAATCCGAAACCTCCCAGCTGGTAATGAATTTAAGACATGAGTACTTTTGTGTAGGCAAAACAGGTAGAAATAAAAATAACAGGATAACTAATTACTTTACTTACAAAACATTTTGTCTTTTATTGATTTGGTTGCGGTGCGGTTCATCATTCATTATCATTGATGTACTTTAGGAGATTTTCAAACTTGTACGTCCAAGAAATAAAAAAAATACGCTATGGTGAACAGGCATCGAGGGGATCTGGCTCCTACAAACGCGGTTTGGTACGAGAAACTCAAATTTAAAATTCCACTTTTATAGGACAAAACAATTGGACTTTGGTACGTTGTCAGGTGGAATACACCATCAGTATCAACGACATGAGTGAGACAATTGGTGGACAGGTGAATAAGAGCAGAGATGTTGAGTAATGGATCAACTAGGTAGCTTAATGTAGGTTGATATGCTGAGCCAATTGTTTACATCGGATTTCTTTCATCGGTTAGCTCTCAAACTGCAGTGGCATTCAAAATTAGTTTTTTGGTTTTCCTTAACTCAAAATGAACTCATCAGAGCTATTTGAGTTGGAGGAACTGATTATCACCGAATTTAAGACGCCCTCATCTAATATTAGAACTGGAACGACAGAGAACTTTGATGATTTCAATTTACTCTAAACTACTGATGGCTGTCGCGTCCATTGGGAATGTGGCTGTAATTTTTTATTTTATTTAGTAGAAAATATTTTCAACATAAATCAACCGAGCTTTGTACACTTTATTTGAACTTGTTTTTCATTTCCAACAGGTTAAAGAAGCTCACAGGAAGACTCACTGGAGTTGATAAGCTTGTGCTTAACTTGTCCATTCCTGATTTGTTTGTGGCCTTCTTTGCTAACCGATCTCTGTATGTTAGCAGAGCAATTAAGTTTCACTTTTAGTTTGCATTGAATTTTTAAATACTAAATTATATTTTCATTAGATTTTCCAAGTTACAGCGTCATCATGGGACAAGATACATGATACGTGACAAGATTTAATTGGTTATAGCGCAAGAAGGAAATTCGACGCAAGCAAACAATAAAATGCAAATAAAAGCACTCGTTCAACAACTGCTCTTTTGTTAATGTAATCAATACTAATAATAAATTCATAAATTTTTCAACAATAAATATAATTGAATGCTATGACAGCTACTTTGAACGAACCAATTTGAAAAAGTGGAGCTCGGTGGATTCTTGACGATTATTCTCCACAAGCCCATCACATTGTACTTTACTGTTTCCGCAATCTCTGCTGCCACCACTCAAAAAAGACGTGGAATCTGGAAAAATAATATACATTTCAACTTCATTGTGTTTTATTGTTTATAAAATAATATTAAAATGTAGAGCTGTAATACCGATTGCACATCATCCCAGTGACCTCTGATCGACCGGAGTGTCACAGTAACGAGCAAAGGGTGACATTTTTCTATGAAAAATCACATAAGAAAAATTCATTTTGATTTTTAAGCCAAATTACTTCCTCAAACATCCTTTCCGTTGGCTATACAGAGCAAAATTAAAATTATTATGGAATCATTGTGGGGACGAGATGGAATAAGTGACAGGTAGTACTAGAATTATAAAAAGAACAATTCAGATCTTTGATAGATGTACGTGACAGAATAGACTACGGTCGTCGTTGGTGATGCAAATTAGTTGCCGAAATTAAGGGCCAAATATTGCACAGGAATACACTTTGAATTTATTTAAATGGACTACGTATGATGTTCTACAAAATTGATTTGCCTCTGACTGATTTCTTTGCTCTGCAAACTCTCTCACATGAATGAATAAGAAGGACACTATGTCCTTGTCGCCGTGCTCTCGGAGTGGGCCCTTATTGGCTATTACACAACGATAGTGCGACGACAAGACAAATACAACGCATTAGGCCTACGATCCAACGTTAGTGTTACACAAAGTGTAACAATTATTAGATTAGTGGACCAAAGTACATGACAAACAAAAATGTGACGTCACTCTGACGTTGGTGGATCCTCTTTCTCAGCTAACAATAGAACTTTAGAAAGAGTAGAACAATTCGGTCTTGACAGTGTGAAGGATTCCAGCCAATTGCCTCTGTCTCTGTTC
The DNA here is from genome assembly GCA_034698825.1 of Deuterosminthurus bicinctus. Taxonomy (NCBI): domain Eukaryota; kingdom Metazoa; phylum Arthropoda; class Collembola; order Symphypleona; family Bourletiellidae; genus Deuterosminthurus; species Deuterosminthurus bicinctus. Next base: position 9,092 of record JAQIWI010001111.1, on the reverse strand, counting down.
ATCTGAAATACACACATGAGTTAGTAATTGCAGAGCCGAATCCAGCACTTGCTTTTTTCAAGTCTCGTTCCGGAGGGACAAGGTGCTTATACGAATAATGCTACCTGGCATGCCACATCATGCATGGCATTCCCGCCCAGCAACACTTGCATCACTTGTAAAGAATGACTCACTTTACCTACTCATGTCCTTGTAATTTAGTTAAGGCTGCCTCGTACAGCCGTTCAATCCTATTCCAACGGTGGCATCTCCAGTGATCTTCAACGCTTTTCTTATGCCACTATTTATTACAGTGCTATTCTTACTCCAGTGCTTTTCTTATGGACGCATCTCCAATGCTTTTCTTATGGCCGCATCTCCAATGCTTTTCTTATGGCTGCATGTGCAATGCTATTCTTACAGCGGCTACTGCTTTTCTTGAGGCTGCTGCACTTTCTCCGGCCAGCACTTTCTCCAAACGCCAGTGGGCGATGGCCCTACAAGTCACAAAATGTTTCAACTTGAAACTCAAAAAGGCCCATTTTCTTGAGAAGTTTTTGTCAATCTCAAGTTATAAAAAAATTATGAAGAAATCATTGCACTTTTTTAAATTCAAGCTTGGGTTGATTTAACACAATTTTAATTCGGCAGAATTACTACGAGAAATAAAGGGTCGTCTATGGACCACCAAGCCGTCAGGTTGAAGTCACTCCAGCAGGAGGGGATGCGGGAAGCAAGAAACATGATGAATCCTCCAGCAGCAGAGATTGTGAGTGAGGAGATGGGAAATTTGTAGCTAGCAACGGCCTTTGTGCATGGAAAAAGTTATAATGAAAATGGTCATTCAAATTTTGTCATCTGAAACAAATGCATAAAATCGACTGTATTATAAACTTGGTCAAAATTTCAACAAGCGTTTTGTTCCTGCATTCTTTTGAAGAATTCAACCCGAAAAACCTGAAAAAACAATGCACAAAACTTTCAAAGAATTTATTTGGCAACAAGTCCATCCACAGATATTCTTCAGCATGCGGAAACCAATGAAAAAAACGACCAGCTTAACACGGATAAATTCTGGCATTCAATCTTCATGTCTTTTTAATTGATCGAATATTTTTTCCGCGAATTAGAATTTAGTGTAGCAACGTTACGTGGAAGAACACTTGGCAAGGCGGAACTTATCTTTCAAATGGGCGTGTAAATTTTGCCAAAACAATATTTTTCCTTCCAAAGTGCTACTTCAAAATCATCTTGCTGAAAGCCATGTGGCGCAAGCTATTTAAAAGGAACCATGTCCATTTATTAGAGTTTGTTCACAGTTAAACTCCTTACAATAATAGATTAAAATTATGCAAGTTCAACTTCATGGCCAGGAATATTAAAAGCTGCTAAATTTAAGCGTGGGTGTGTTTTGTACTTTAAAATTATTACTGTGAAGAAACGATGATCGGAGAAGCAATAAATATTGCCATCTAGATCATATTTCCATTTAATAAATTTCACTCTCAATTTGATGGCAATCCATGACTTTAGTTAGCTCCATGCTTAACTAATGTAAACAGTCAAATGTAAACACCCTAAAACGTATTAACTGAGACACAATAATGATTAAGGTGACCACTTTTATGCTTTTAGATCTCTAGGGTTCTCACATCTCGGCTTGCTCAAATCAGATCTTGCATCAAACGAAATTTTAAATAAGGAAAAATAAGTGATGACGAAACGCACACAGTAGTGTAGGCTGTACACACCTCCTGATTTAACAGCTCCCTGCCTGCAGCACAATCACGTGTAGAGTTTATAAAACATTCAGAAAAAGAAGGCTATTACGTTTAGTCATGTCTCATTCACACAAAGTTCGCCGCCTGTTCAATTTTCGCATAGCATGAACATCAAAATGAGAAGTTAACGGAGGCAATTTATTATTAATTTTATACTCACAGAGACAAAGAAACAATGTCCCCCAGTTATCCTTCATTAGAACTCACTTAAAGCAGATTATATACGACGAAATACCGACCTACAGTTTTGAAATAAGCACAGAAAAACCAATGGCAATACAATAATGCAGTGAAAAGAATGATTGAACTACGTAATGACTACATGTGGATACTTACTCCGGCTTACAGTCCTCTCCGAAAAGAAGCCTTAGAGATAACAACAACTTGAATCGATTACAAAATTTAATCCAGATATACAGACACAAACTGTGGCATCTGAATGAGTCCTGGATCCCTTAAAGTGACTGACAGTGACAGCCCAAAGTACTCACACGCACGTCTATAACTACAACATATGGCAACAACAGACATTGACATGAGATATTTTACTCGTTACAGTTATAATTTTCTACGAAATACAAACCGATGGGCTTGGGCTAGAAAACGCACCCAGGCTGCGAGTGGTAGCCTCAATTTATATGGGAATCAACGTGTCCGATTGTCATTGGCAACCCATTAGTTGCTAAAGTTGTATGGTACGCGTCTGTCAATTCCGCATTCGATGGTTGCGACCGTCGTGCAAACAATCCCGTGTAGAATTCGGGTGCTGCAGCGTCGTATTTTCGATACAAATGCTCACTTACTTGCCGATATACTCTGAGGCACCTGAAACGTGCTGGCTGGGAAGTTTAGGAAAAGATTGCGCCAATCATCAAGCGTGTTCCTATTCTTCCGCTAGAAATATTTTCCAAATAGGTCAGAAGACAAATAGCTAAATTTTCAGACAGAAATAAACGCGAGTCATGTGCAGCTAACCTTTTTCCTGGATGCTGAAATGTCCAACTTTGCCCACAACCAAACCATTCTGTGCTAGATATGCTAACATTTCGGCGAGTCTCGAGGCAGCAGCAAAGTACTGCACTGTACCAGTTGATAGAGGATGGAAACACTTCAGCATTCTTTTGGATTCATGCTGCTCTTTTTCCACAGCAGCTTCTGTTTCTGGGTCCAAAAATTGTCGGCCAAAACTCAGCTTTTGCTATTCTCAAAGCTTATAACCAGTCTCATCATGTTCATGCCTTTCCGACGTGTAATTCTTCACCTCTGAAAGCATTCAAAGAATTTTATGAATACATCCTAGAATATTCCTTCAGCTATAACGCTTACGCTTTGACCCCAGATTATTACCTTGAGGAATATTAGAGGCTTGATTTGTGACCTCCAAAGGCAGTTTTGAAATGACCGGGGCCAAAGCTCTCGAACCCAATGATGATTTCAGTCGCAACAAGATCCAATTAAGCAGCAATTTCAAAATCTTTCAAGATTCTGCAACAAATTAACATCAATTTTTCGATCAACTATTCAACTTCTCAATCGATTTATGTTGTTAAGAAAATTGCGCCAATTTCCTTTTATAAAACTTTAGACCCAAAATTATTGCCCATGCAGTTGGGAATAACTTGTGAGCAAGCCGTTGATCCCCAAGTCTACCGCTCTCATACCACCCCCAAGACAGCAGGCGCACCACTCCTAATCATCAGCATCAACAACAACAACAAACTTGCTAACTGGAGCTAACTTTCGGTTACCGTGCTGAAACGGATCTCTGGGCTGCTGGAAGCTCAAGATTTATTAGAAGGATTCATCAAATTTCGAAAGGATGGAAGGAATGTGCGTGTGTGGTTCTTAATGTCACCAAACGGTTGAGGCAATTATTTGTGCAGATTGTTAAAAGGGAGCAATGAATATTTAAATTTCTAGATTTATTCAAGAAATTTTTCTGGCTTTGTTTGGTCAATTTAAAACTTTTAAGTTTTCAGCTCGAAAATCAGAATAACTTATTTCTTATGGGATTTAACATTAAATTCATTGTCACCAAAAGGCTACAAAAAAGTTCAATTTGAATTATAAGCATGAATAAGAAAGCCGGCTCAGTACGCACAAATTTGCACAAGGAGAGTTTTTGCAATGATTTTGACGGGAGGATACCTTGTTCCTTCCGTACAAAACAATGTGAGGTACAACACCAGTTATGTTTGCAATAGTAGAAACTTTTCTGTTACTACTGACGGAGTAGACACCACGTGGGTCGGAACCACCAAAGTACAGAGTGTCTCCATTAACCGCAATGTCGAACGGGTACAGAGTACCCGTGTTAAGCAGGACATTCCGACTGTGTCCATACAAATCGCTGTGTCCGATACTTTGGGAGTTTGCCCAGTAAAGTTTCTCTTCAAACTCGTGTAAGAAGAGACCGAAAATACCTTCCAACATAATAATAGTTGAGTTGGTTCCATCCATATTGGCTCGAGTTACACTTTTCTTGTCGCTTCGGCTGGACCAGAACATTAAACTAAGACAGATCCAAATTGAACTAGTTAATTTCATCAGAGCATCAGTAAAACTTTTGAAGTTTAATTCTTACCCTTCTGAAGGAAAGAGAGCAATGTCGAAAATGTAGCGCCCTACAATATTGGCGCCCGAAAATATAGTCCTGCATTTCTTGCCCATGCTGTCACACACTTGGATTCTCGAGTTTGACCCTCTTACTCCGTAGTCCGTAGTAGAAATTCCCGGTAACCTGGTCCACAGCTAACCCAAATAGCCATTCTGGGTCTAATTTTAAGGACAAGAGACAAAAATAGTCCAGAATTTCACCAGTAGTAGTGCAATAGGTCAGTTTTTATAAGTACCTGTAATGACGAGCTCCACTGGGCTGCCATCAAGATTCGCAGTCTTAATTCCAACTCTATACTCAATCCAGTAGACTTTGCGGCTTTCCCAGTTGAATGCTACCCCCCACGTTACGGTATTTGAAAGTGTTCTTTGATTCAGCGAATCCAGAGGAATGATTACAACGCCTTTGCCCGTACCAGCAATGATTCCTTCCACAATTCCTTGAGACGTTGTCAAGTTCGGAATTCCTTCAGTTGAATTCTCCACTACATCACCAACTGCTGTCACTTTGGCCTTTAAGTAGGCCAAACCAGTAGCTTGCATCCTTTCTGTGGTCACAAAATGCCAAGAGAAAGCAAGAGAAGCTGAAGAACTCGGCAGGAGGACGATGAGAGTCATGCCAAGAAACTCAAATGAAGACCCGACTTGCGTCGAGTTTAACATTCTAAACAAAGCATCATAAAAAGAAACGGAAATTAAACTTGTAAATCATTGCAAAACTTTATAGAACTTACTTTGTGTAGCTACTCGTACTGCAAGATGCCAGTTGATCTCCGGAGCACAAGTTGAGAAGAGCATCCTCACCAAGGGCATTCAATGTGAACCGAATATTAGTTTCATTACGCAACTGGATGATCCACATGCAGGACGATCCTAAAGTGTCAGCTACGTCTTTTTTATTTGACTCGTTGACAAAGCGCAAGCTTCCGTTGTTTCCTTCCAACAGTCCTCCGCAAGTACCCTCAATAACTAAAAGATAGGTAACAGTCAGGATGTCCAATCTTGCCTCACCTGGAGGTCCTATCGGCTTAAGAGTTGTTGATTGTCCTATAGGCCCGCCAGGACCCCGCAATCCTAGCTCATATCTTTGTCCAGATTTTTCCCTTGTTACAGTCTCAAGTGTGACATAAAGAATGATCATCAATATGCACACAAAAGCAGTACAAGCTATTATTACTGCGTGCTTGCGCAAATCTTTTGGACGATTCGAAGGCAAAGGTTCAGTCTCCATGTCAAAATAAGTGTTGGCTGCGTACAAAACTGACACTGCAAGCTTGATGAAATGGTCGTCTGCTTTACAGCTTTTGAGCTTGGCGATACAAATATTTAAACAAGCAACATTAATACTTGTCTTGTAATCTGGAATTAGAGGATATTACAGAGCTCACGATAAAAATATTGTAAGGCGCTCGTTTGGAGAACTTTATTTTGGAGAACACAAGCATAATTATCCAGAAAGTGAAACCACATTAGAGTGCAACATAATGAAAAAAATGTGATACTTAAAAATGTCCAATCATTGGAAAGTACAGGGCATCCGGTAGCATACTGGACCCAAAATTAAGGAGCGGAGAATTCCCTCAGGATGTAGAAACGATAAGCAGTTTCCAAGTGCTCATAGAGCACAGTTACCAATAACCACATTATGATTTCATGAGAAATAATAATTGGCAATGTGCTAATTGCCAACAATATCCCGACTGCGTCGAGCGTGGAAGCCACGGACAGTCAGCCTGTAAATATGTTTGCCATCGCACGCTTGAATGCTTAGATGCTAGCAATAAGTCTGAATCCTTGACCTTGTGAAATCTTGAACTAGGTTCAAGGTCGATGAAATAACTGTAAGCTTCCCTTCGCCCTCGGCATGCTGCCTCGTGGAAATTAGTCAATAGTTGGTATCCTACGTGCACATTGGGCTCTTCCTCCTGAAAAAATTTATTTTGTTCCAGAATTCATTAACATTACCCGCCTTGGATATTTCTTATTGAAAGTTCTTCCAAAAATCTGCTTTATTCTTATAACGCAAGTTGGACGTGTCCTGCTTTTCATATTCATATGTCCTGCTTTTCAGTTATCCTATTTTTCATGACCTCATTGTAATCATAAACCTTCTGCTGATCCACCATTCTTTGTCAAACCATTTGTTGTTGATCTTCTGATTTCCGTTCCCTCTTCTGATCATTCCACATCGTGTTGCTGCGTTAGTTAGCAGTGTTGTAAAACTGGTATACCCTACTTCTGTGTCATACCGGTCAAATGATTCCGTGGTCACAAGCGTATATTCCTTTTTCTTGTCCTCCTTCCATACCAATCCAGATTATTCATTTGCTACCGTCAGCTTATTACTTATTATCTCCAAGCTTAGGCATCCTTGGCAATGGTCAGATGCTCCCAACTCAGCAAATTCCAGCGTCTTACAGAAAACTTTTAGTATACTTATGCAGGACTTTAGGCTCTGAGCACCTTTATAACCCAATCAAAGAAGAGGACTGGTTGGAATTTGACGAAGATTTGATGCCATTGAGAGAAATCACCTCCTACCTAACTACAGTGGACATATGTGAAGAACTGACGGTAGAAATACCCGAAGCAGAATTAGACACATGTCTCAAGAAGCTGAAAAACCGGAAAGCGCCAGGCCAAGATAGTATGAGCAATGATTTTTTAAAACATTTATGTCGACAAGGAAAACAAGCGCTTCTCCTCACTTTCAATTTGACAATAACAACTGAATATCCACCGGAGGAATGGAGTCATTCGGAGACGGTGATGCTTCACGAAAAAGATGACAAGTACACCACAAGGAATTACCGGCCGATTGCACTTGCTAGCCCAACTGGAAAACTGTTTACAAAATTTTTGGGAACATGGATTTCATAGTGGAAAGACAGCAAAGGTATACTTCCAGAGGCTCAACAAGGATTTAAACCAAGACGTGGATGTTGAGAACAAGTTTTTACACCAGCGAGGGATGTCGCTGAGGCTAGCGGTCTAGACTTGGCTGCTTTGTCGCAACTTCTCGGCAATTCACCTTCAAAAATTAACAAAAATTACGAAATTTAATTAAAATTCAAATCAAATTAGAATAAAACATAAAAATTAACAACGTTTAAATAAAATAAATAAAAATTAATAACATTAGAATAAAACGAGCGAGCCCGCGCCCTACGGAGCATGAAAACTCGGCCAACACTAAAAATCAAAATTTAACGAAGACGTTGACTCCGATCTGGCCAAGCTAGCTTTTACTACTACGCCTCGAAATTGGTCCCGGTAGCTTTCATAAAGTTGGCTGCAGTAATTTCTTTAAAACTGACAACGGGCATTTGCTCAAAGTTAGCCCCGATTAGTTTCCCAATGTTCGACCAGGTAACTTTTCCAATGTTAGCCACACAAATTGCTGTTTCAATTTTTTAAAAGTCAGTAAAAGTGTATTGCATTAATTGGCTTATTTAAATGGCTCTGAGTAACTTTCTGTAAGTTTACCTAGAAAGCTCCATTTAAATTTGCTCCGGTGATTTTTTATGCATTGGCCCTTCAGCAGTTTGGTCTATTTATGCCCTCAGTTGCAGAAGATGTGGGATTGGGGGTCATTTTAAATTATCACATAGTCGATAACTTACATTGACTTGCTAATGGGCGACAATTGTTGGGTTAACTTGTGCCGACTTTTGTCGGGAAAGTCGAGTTAATTGGAGGCAAAAGTCGGGTAGTCGGCTAACTTGAACATTAGAGAGTCAGCTAACTTGAACGTTAGCCGACAATAGTCGGGTGTCGAGTAACTTGGAGAGTTAAAATTGTCGGGTCGGGTCGGGTAACTTGGAGTTTGAAAGTCGGGTAACTTGGAGCCGCCCCTCTGATCTGCGGTGGGATGAGAATGCAGGGAAGAAACTCAAGACCGAAAACAATATTTTGTACATGCAATCCTCCGACTCCCCCGGGGTGATGAAGAGCTGCTTCAGTTTGCCGACACTCATGATGGTATTCCATCTGGTTCTAACTCGAAATTTGCTTTGAGTGCTGTTATTCTCATGAGGGCTAGAGACAGACAAGAAGATCAATTCAAATCCGCGCAGTCTTCGTGTGATGGACATGATCTGATCTTGTCATACTCTTCCAGCAAAGATGCTTCAAACGACTCAAAGGAGGCAACAGTAAAAGGCTCAAATTTCTTGTTCCTGTAGTCCACATCTTTGGCAGAATTTGAGTATTCGAAGGACGACATTATTTTAGAGTAGTCCACATCATTGGATCCTTCATCCGTTGCTGCTTTGAACATAAGGGTAAGAATGTGCTCTTGGACCCATTTCAAAAACTTCAAAAACTCAGCGGTCATTAGTTTTGGAGATACAGACACTCAAAGTTGTAAATATCCCGACAGCGTCGAGCGTGGAAGCCACGGCTATGAGAAATTATTTTTCGGAATAGCGTGATTGTGTGAGACGGTGAACGACGCAATAGGATGACGTAATCCTACTCCCTGCCGCTCCCCTATGACGTCACCTCCCAGTCTTCCCCATTTCCTTGCTACCTCGAGCATGCGACATCACACGGCACAGGCCGAAGTCTACGACGCAATAGGATGACGTCACCTTCCAGTGCTCCCTATTTCCTTGCTACCTCGATCATGAGTCATCATACGGCACAGGCCGAAGTCTACGACGCAATAGGGTGACGTCACCTCCCAGTCCTCCCCATTTCCTTGCTACCTCGAGC
>JAQIWI010001110.1:0-18969 GCA_034698825.1 Deuterosminthurus bicinctus | reverse complement strand
CACACATGTGTTCAACTCTAGAAGTGGCTTTTGGAAAGAGAAGGAGGACGACCACGAAAGGGTGGATTAAGGCTGAGATGTGTAAAATTCAAAGAGATTCAAATTTAAGCATACCCTCTCACATACTCAGACTTCTTGGTACGTAAGGTTGACTAAATGGCCTTGTAGAATTCAAGCAGGCTGCTTGTATGGACTAAGAAAAGATTAAGGCGGGGTGTAATATAAGTAATCCTGATCAGTGATCTAGATGGGTGGAGGAGTGTGTGTGTGTGTGAAATGTGCGGGCGACAGGCATTGTCGTCTAATCGCCATAATGGCTCATAAGGAGATGAGGCAAAATTTAGGTGCAGACAAAAGAATAGGAAGACTGCGTAACGAGCTTTTCACTGCTATATATGGTAGACTAACTAGGAGTCTATAGTCGAGAGAGAGAGAGACTTGAGAGAGAGAAAAAAAATCGAGAGGGCTCAGCGACTGGTTTATATACCGGGGTAGTATCCTATGCAAATCAGTGTGTGAAGAATTTGCATGGAAAAGTGCTGCAGTGTCGTCATGTGCAGCCAGAAACTAAGACTGGGAAATTTATATCATCAGATCTTGAGAGATTACCCCACCCTTTCTGATCACGTCTTGCTCAACACGCCTAATCATGGCCGCTTCCTGTGTCTCTCAGTCAGTGCCTTATGGCTGGAAAATGTACAGAGGAAGGGCTGCTGTGTGAGAGAGAGAGATGCAATTATGGACATACCAGACGACCGTTTGAGCCAATCTCTTCATTCTCTCAAGTCCATTCTCATATTCATGGTAAAGTATTCTTGACTGTGTGAGGAATCAGCTCACATATCCCTTCGTACATTTGTCTCCAATACAAACTTTTCCCCTTCTTGCTGGAGATCATATGGAACGGCGTGTGTGTATATTTTTGTTCGAGTCTATGCAGCAGCAGAGTGAAGGGGAAAGAAAAGTGATGGGATGAGCGACAGATTTCATTGACGGCTGTATATGTTTTTCATGTTTTCCAATATATTTTTTTTCTTTCAAAGGACAGATTCCTTTTGTACATCTGCATGTGTGTGTGTACGTATCCTGGTGGCACGCCTGGTCCTGTCGTATAAAAAAAAGAGTGCAAAAATCCCGCTTTTCCTCTCTCCCATTTTAAAAGGAGTTAAGAAGCTAGTCGGGGATTTGCTTGGGTCGCATTTGATATCTCTATTATTACATTGCACCCAGTTGAGTGGCATCTGCTACTCGGCTCTCACTTGTTCCCGCAATATTGGTCACAACCATGAATATATTTTGGGGAGCCGCCATGAAATCAAAACTCTCCAATATCAAAAGTGAGGGATGATTCATAAAGTATGAGCAGCGACCTTCGGGAAAAATTCTGAAGAAATGAAGAAAGCCATGCGAGTGGTGACAGTGGAAGTATAGTGGCGGCACACACACACATCCAGTGAAGAACATATAAACGCCCTAAAACCGCGCCGGCTGACCCCAAACACGCCACAAACATGGACCTGTGATTCTATAGGCTCGGCGTATATGTCAGTTGGTTTTAAATACTCCTCTATCAACTATATTTCACAGCCTTCCCTCTCATGACTTTAGGGTCTTCTTCTGTGTCCATGTAATATTAGGAACGGCAGGAGTACCGCCTTCTCCCTGTATTCACTTCAATGGTGTAGAGCAAGAACATGATTTAAAGGTTGATTCATAGTAGTGTACACTGTGCAGATGAATTTATTTCACAGCGTCCGCACTCACATATTACTACGCACGTATTCCCTGTCCATTCTTATGGACATCCTTTGCACACAGACACACACACGCATACACACAGACACACAACAACAACAATCCAAAGTAATTTCCTCATTCATGCTGCTCGTTTCTTCCCCTTTCTCCACACAACGGATTCATCCCCCATTTACACATTGTGCACGCTACACATACAACATTACAACTGCTGCCACATCCTCCGTCGCATCCCATCCGGCCACACAACATACATTCTTCCGCTTCTTCACTCCATCCTTTCTCTTATGTTGACCACATAGACTTTTTTCTTTTACTTTGTCCCCTAAAGATCATGTCTCCAAATAAGTGTTACACTTTCCATGGAAACTGCCGTGTGCGTCTGTGTGTAGAAATAATGTTTAATGGTGAAAGGAGAGAAAACGGATGTGAGTTTCTACAAAAAATTCACTTGTTAACATATTAATGTAAAAAGACTGGATTGAGATGCTATGGATACTTGCGTGTGTGTACATAAAATTATCAGGATAATCTTAATGAGAATGATTAGTACGTGATACATATGCAATGTTTGAATTTGAAATAATACAAAGAGCAAGACTTATGCATTCGTCGTTGCTGTGGCTGTAAATGGAGCTACGGGATGTGGGAGAAAGTTGTTAGATTTGGAGGTGTGGGAAGGCGCTGGGGAAACACGGAAGGATAGCAAGGCGATTTGTATTCAAGCAGTTTGCAACTCATTAATGAAATTTGCCGTATGCTTGGGGAAGTCTTAATTATGGCTGTTACAACACCATCATCACTTACTTAAGGATACACTTCTGGTCTTAGGGAAATTTTCAACCATGTAGCGTGCGGGATGAAGGAAGGGAAAAGGAGAAGAAGAGTGTGGTAGTAAAACATAAAATGGCTCAAGCATGTCTTTAATCGTCCTCTTTATGCCCCGTATCTGCATAATAGGAATGAGAGGGAGAGAGCATGTGAGCGTTGGTTGCTGCTGCGGGGAAGGAATTATTTCTTGAGCGGAGGTAGGCTCTCACTCGATCTCTTCATTGTCTCTCAGAGTTTCATGAGGCAGCTAGAGCTATGTGCATATGCATGTCAGTGTGCGACCACGGTGGTTAAGACACTATCAAGTCCATAGAGAGAGCGTGAGAGTCTATGTGACTCACTGGCTTTGACTTGAGTGTGTATTTTTGCTAATTTGAGTACCATTAATGACACTATCAGCTTGAGCATTTAAAGTGAATGTGTGTGTGATGCAATGTGTTTGCGTTTATGTGTGCTTGTGTGTGTGTGGTATAGATTAGAAATGAGACGTTTCATTGGAGGGTTCTGAATGTATATATATGTGTGTGTGTGTCATGTTACATGCTTCACGCTAAACGGTTACAACTGTTAAGTACAGCAAGGCCATTGGGTTTAGACAGCTGACTAAAAGGGAAATACAAGTAATATGAGAAGAAGAAGAAGATGCTTTTATTTTATTTCGTGCTCTACTTGAGTGTGAAAGGGGCTGTGAGTTGGTGGAATAATGCAATTCAGATGGGTAAGGAAAGTGCAAACTTTTTCTCTTCTATATACAAAGCGGAGAAGAGACCAGCGGGTAAAGTATACAACACATGTAGACTCATAAGACAGACAGTTTAGTAAGTAGCCCGAAGGTTTGTGGCTTAGTGTGTGTAGTAAATTACTATGGAACTTAGTTGGAATACATAAAGGAGAAGAACTCTCTCTCTCTATTGTCCTCACACAGTTGCTTTGCGTGGCATTAACTGCTAGTTCAGGCGACGCAGCGGCTTTCTCAAGAACACATTTAGATCAGATTCGCCGATGAAATGAGGAGCAGTGGGAATATACATATATGTATGTAGAGAGAGACAGAGAGGACGCATCTCATTCTACCAGCAGAAGGAAAAACATGGAAAAGGAGAAGGCGTAAATGAAGCCATTCTTTTACCCCGTAGTTCTCTTGCACAGTTTTCAACATTTCGGACTGCATAAATTCCATGTCCAATGATCCGATGTCCCCGGTTTGTTGACCAGCCGGGCTTGTTGCTTTTTATTGTCAGCCTCCATGTGGATTAGATGTGAGCTCGGTGTACTTTCACTCCCTCATGGCTATTGTCATATGGAGAAGGATGGCATGTATAGTGGTGGTGGGTAGAAAAAAAAGCTGCTGCCATGACGCGGCTATGTGAGAGTGAAACGCCTGCATATGTATTCCATTGAGGGGGAAGTCCACAGTAGGTTTTTTTTACACTCTCCTCCTCCCAACTCAGTTTCAAATGGCCTTCTACGTCCCTGCTAGATTGCCTTATGATTACCTTCTTCCTCAATAACGAGTGATGAAATTGTTGAAGGAAGGAGTGGATTTTCCTGCGTGAACAGCATCAGTAGTAGCACGTATACTTGCCGCATCACATATAAACGTGTGCCCCTTATTGTAATATGTGAGTATGCGGCGATGTATAATCTTACTTCTCGCACGCTTGAGTAACCACGATGATGTGGACAGTTGTAATGGTAGCTCGAATTTTTTCCATGTTGACATATGAGAAACTCCCACTGATATTCAACTCTCTTTGTCTTCTCTCTTGTCTCTGTCTCTCTCTCTCTCTTGATAATCTCGCCCAATTCATCTTTAAACATTACTACTCGCACTTATTCGTCTTTGGTAGTTAAATTTGATGAATAATGGCGAGACGACGAAGGCGGGGAGTGGAGAACAGGTTTGTAGAAGACCTGCTGCCGGATAGGAGGGGATGATGGCTGTTGGTTGAGTGAGTCCTGACTCATTGTTTTTATCAAGTGAAAGTCGGTCTGATGTGTAAGGGTATCGTCCAGCCTGTAGTCCATTGAGGAGCCCAGATGTGTGGCAATAATAATTGCAAGGTCCTTGGGGCCATGTGGTTGGAATGATATGATGCAAGGGGTGTAAATAGGAAGCAGCTTGGAATCTTATGTTGAGGTATGTGGCTTTTATGATGCCATGACGACAGACAACGACCCGCTCGCACTGCATCCCTTTCCTTGACGAGGGGACATTTCCACCATCCACTTTAGAATGATGAGGATGTTGTGAAGGAGTTGTGTGCATAAGGGCAGCCGAGTGCTTGTGTATACATTTTATTCATTACTTCTATACTATGCTATAGAATGACGATTACCTTGGAACTTTCTTGCTTATATTTATGAAGTTTTTTGGGGGGTTGTGGAAGTAAGAAGGAAGAAAGAAAGAAGGAGAGAGAGAGAGACAGAATAGACAAGAGTCACTGCTGGTTTGCTCTGCTATCTGTTTGTAAAGGAATGGGACGGTAAAACATTGGAAGCACATGGAATCCTGCGCCTTTGGATTCCCTCAACCGTTCCTTTCGTTTTGCCTTCCCAAGTTATACACTTGTTAATACTTTTTACCCGCTAAACTCTCCCGGAATAGTCTCCCGCCTTCTCCCACATAGAAACTTGGGCACACGGAAGGTAGAGAGAAGGCTTTATGTATATTATATGTATTTGATATGGGAGGGTTATTTGGAAGCGAGACTCTCTCTCTCTCTCTCTGTTTTGTGTACAAACGCGGTGGTAAGCTTTAGTTCACATCTTCATTCCCTTAATCGGTCTCATGACTCTGTGTGTTCGTCTTACACAATAGGGATTTATGTCGGGTCGTGTTCTACACACCACTTCCTCTCGGATAAACAGTTTCCTCGGAACATTTTCATGTTTCATCTCTCTCTTTCCTACTTTCTCTCTCTCTCTTTCGTCCTCCCTCCTGCTACTCTGCTAACATCTCCAACATGCTTTTCCACCCGCTAGCTCTCTCACTTATTGTGCTTCGATTCCCTTCGATTTTCAAGCCCCATTTACATCTCCTTTTCCTGGGACCGCCCCATGTCTTTATTATCTAGCCTACTGCTTCCCGCTTGGGCGCTCCATTCACCCGCTCTTCTTCAGTAGTAGTAGTGTCTTTCGTTAGCTACCAAACTCTCCCGCTCAATCCTTTAGTGCCTTCCCTATCTCTGTCCCCCCATTAATCCTCGCATCATCAAGTCTCCGCTGTGCATCCATTTAGTTTCTCTAAAGGGCAGTCAGATTTATCTTTCACTGAACTCTTACACACAAACACACGCAGACACTCACTTTTCAACAACACACACACACACACACACACACACAAGTCGAAGGTCGCTACCTGTGCACCCCAAACGGTTGCTCCAACTTGCCATCCAGTCTCGCTATCCTTTTGAAGTTTTGAAGGAATGTGAGGGTAATAAATATGGGCGCTATTAAATGGTTGACTTTTTTGTTTTTTATGGACGAATGCTCCAGGATGCTTTTCCTTGTTCAAGCTCCTCAGTTTCTTTGGAAGCTTGTGAATGATTTATGTATTGGATTCATGTAAGGAGGTGCTATTAGCAGAGGTAGAGGAAAAGGAGGGGAAAGGGAAGAGGAATATAGTGTGGACGGAAGTATGAGAGCTTATGTGTTTGATGGTGAAAGTGTTTGCCGGCGTTGTGTGTCCATGTATGAGGTAGGGTGTAGTAGATTTTGGTGGCGGCTAAAGAGACTGACGGAGTTAATTATGGTGGTGGTGGTGGCAGGAGTGAAAAGGGAGTTTGCAAAAAGAAAACGGGGTTTCTTGTAGAAAGTTCATTCATGGGCGGCGGAAGTGGAGTGGGGACTTGTAATAATTTTGTTGAAAGGAGTCGACAGCGTGGTTTTTTTCTCGTCTGTTAAGTGTGTATGTGTGAGAGGATTTAGTTGTGGGTGTGTATGTGTGGAAGAGTGGGGAACAAGTGGAATGATTGGGGAGTCTAGTAGGCGGTTAAAGGAAATACTTGTAGGGAGAGAGAAAGTATAAGGTTGTTACTTTGCTGGATAATGTATGTTATTTCAAGGTTGTGAGTATGAAGAGAATAAGAAGGAGAGAGAGAGAGCGTGTAAGAGAGATGGAAAAATGTTGAATAGTAGAGATGAGTATGGATGAGCAATTTATTTGAGATTTTAGGATTTATAGGTGATATTTAAAGGGAAGTCAAAAGAGAGGGGCAGGTCCCGATGGTTGTTCGATGCCTGTGGTGGTTGTAAATTTTCTTTGGTAAAGGAAGACGGAGACTGGATTCAAGGGACAGAGCGGATACGGGTCTTTCCCTTGTGCTCATATGACAAACGATAGTGCTCGTATGTCTTCAGAAATGGGGTTCCACATCTCGGTCGGAAAGGTCGGTTTGTTTCAAGCGATATCAGAGGATAGAACTTGTCATCAATTCACTTCCAACACCACCAAAAAACCACTCTTGTCAACATATAAAACCCACTCCATAGGCATCGCCAACAAGATAACGTTAGCAATTGACGACTCACGGATAGTCCTTAGTCGGCAGTTCCTTTTCATTCTCTTATGCTTTTCTCTCTCTCTCTCTCTCTAGCTCCTACTTACTCTCCTACCGCTTACACTTCTTGTATGCGTTCTTCTTCAACCTCTTTTTTCACTCTCCTGTATGTTTCCATCTTTTTCTACCGATTTCCTCTTCCATATCGCTTTGCAAGAGAATCTTGCAGTAAAACACAAGTCACACTCCTATCATCACGTCAATGAGTGCTGAAGCTAAGCTTCTCCGGCCTAAATGTTAGCCATGAAAACAGAGGGAGAGAGAGAGAGAGTCGGGAACAATAGAGAGATTTAATAGTTTCATAGCCTTTCGATCTGTTCAGAATTTAAGTGGAGGTGGAAAGTGTGTTGGGTGCGGGATGATTGGTATGTATATAAACGTCTTTTGCTTGTTCCTTGTCAGCCCATTTGTGCTGACTTATGTCTATAAGTGTGTGTGTGTGGGCCCTCGTATGTTTAGAATGTCCCCATGGGGATTCTACCCTTATGCTTCTCTCCCCCTGCCTGTCAAAGCCACCGGAATATGTACACTCGTATATTCCTCTACCTCTCTTTCACTTTGTACCTCTTCTTTCTTACTCAATTTCACTTGTTCTCACCTCAGATTTTCCTGTCATTCCCCCCTCTCACCCCTGCAAAGTGTCACAAGAGTTCCCAAACCATTTTGTATGACTCTATCTCCTCTCAAGCTCTCTCTCTGTCTCTCTCTGTCTTATTCTCTACAGTTCGCTCTTACTCTATACTCTTACCACAGTACCCTTTGTTTTCATGTGAATTGATCCCTAAGGGCTAATCTTTGACTCTATTATCCTCAGTTTATAAAACTTGTTAAAATGTCAAGGGTTTGCAAAGGGACAAGAGGACTTGTTGCATGACGGCTTCTTGTTGTATGCAGAGGAGTTTAAAAAAAAACTAGGTCATGGAGGGAAAGAAAAATGGTGTAATAATATGTGCTGCTGTTGCTCTTGTGGGGACTTTATAATTTTAGAAGCGTGTTTACTAATGAAGGTTATATTGGTTTATTTGACCACAGGGTATGCTCACAATCCGTACAACGGTGTAATATGCAATGACACCATTTTGGCCACAGGAGTTTTTTCCTCAAAAGAGCTCTGGCGACTCTCCAAAGGTGAGTACCTTACAACCCTCGTAAGTCTTACCTTCTACGAGATTAGCCTTGCCGAAAATCTTGTTTTTTTCCACTCCTTTTTAATCCCAATGTCTTGTAGAAGGGTTTAGAGAAGAAGACAGAGGAGGGTTGTATGTATGTTTGTGTGGGTGGGTGGTGGGTGAGTTGTATTGTAGGGAGAAAGGTATATAGTGGTTATGAAAAAGGGAGTGAGCGGGTCAGGGGGATTCGCCAGGAGTAAAAAAAAAATATAAAGAAATTCAGAATGGTAGGGAGATTTTTTGTTTTGTTTTTTCTTCACCCTTTTGCGTGTTTTGTAGCCCTGTAGATAGAGAGAGATAGAACTGCTAACTCGACTGCTGCTTTTGTAGCAGCAGGTCATTGCACGCTGTAGGATGAAGAAGAGGACGATTTTAGTCACATTATATACAAGGAAAAAGCCATAAATAAGCCAAATGGAACAATGTGCAGTCATCTACACTAAGTTTCTACCGTTGCTCCTGCTGCTTCTACTAGCATGAGCAAAGATGTAATGATTTTATGAAATATATGCACGGCACTGCTGTAAGGCTCAAAATGATAAGCAATAGTCCAGCCCCTACGGCTGTTGTAGAGCTATGTGAGTTTCACTACGAAAATGTCTACTGTGCGGCTTAGTACTACACAAGTTGTGTATAAGTAAACATAAAAAACATGAGTTTAATAGTCATCTGTCGAATGATGTTTTGTATTGTTAAAAATCAGTGTGTGTGGATATCAGGACGAGCTGGATGGATTTTAAAGGAGCAAAGAGAAAGGACGGAGTGCTGGTGAAAGTTGTGTATTAGTCAGAATGGTGTAGATTATCAGTGGAAGCGGGAGGAGATATGAATGTTGTGTGTGTGTAGGTTTGTAGATGAGGAAAAGTAGAACGTATGGCGTCCTGGTATGATTATGTGAAGCTATGGAATTGATGCTATGGTGCTTTACCCTCACTTCTCTCTCTCTCTCTCTCACGAGCTTCTATGGACGAGAACGCAGTGTACTGTACTGTACATTGCGGCGTGTAGTAATTTCATGATATCATCAGAAGCTTTTATGGTCTGTTGTATATGCATCGGGAGGCTAAATGTTGTGTGTAGGAATTGATGACAAATGGTGTCTCCTTTACTAGCCATTTAACTAAGCAGTTTGGGAGCAGAGCTTTGTCACTGCGGTTTTCACCACTCCAGGAGGTATTTGACGAGTTGCTTGGGTCATAACTCTGACCCCTTTCATCACAGCCCATTCTTTCTGCTTTGTATGAGTGCGTCACCCCCGCTTGCTCATCTACTTTGTATCGATTATTATCGTCAAGTGTAATGTGTGTATCTGGGTGTATGTCTGTGTGTAAGGGAGAAGAGAGTGTGAGAAACAGAGAGAAAGCTTTGCCATTATTTAGACTAGGACGCAAAGGAAGCCGACGCTATGTCGTTACAGCAGCATGCATTTGATTCTTGTGGGAGATATGCCAGAATTTATAGGGTGATTTTTTGAATTTGAATCGCACATTTGAGGTATTTAAAGCTTCCTTTTCAAACGAAGGAAGTGTAATACGGGTCATTGGCTACGAATGAAAGTACTAGCTACTTTTTCGCTCTTGACCCTTTCTTTTTTAAAAATACGGATTCTTTTTTAAAAATTCTCCTCCCATAAAGAATGCAGCTCATTACGGTGACATTTTGTCATTCTAGAGTGTCCTCGGGGGTTTTTAACGAGTATGTCAACAAAACAGAATGAGAGCGGCGGCAGCAAACAATTGGAGCTACTATGAGGGCTCAATATTTGCACGTATACATATGGAAGGGGCGTTTTTTTTCTCGAGCAGCATTCATGCAGAATAGTCAAGACTGGTAGGGTCGTCGGATATATCCAAAGAGCACTTATGAATGTGCACTTAGAAGGTGAGAAATTTTTGGCAGCCGGAAGAGTGAGAGAGAGAGAGTCGCTGTGGTGGAAAGAATGTCTGGATCATGACTGAAAAAGGAGGAAAAGGCGTAGATTATTACGTTTGTTTGTGGTGTGGGAGTTGGTAGATTTTGTGGGAATATATCTGTATACGTTAACTATTGGAAGTGAATATGAGGGATGGAGCAGAGTAGGAGGAGGTGAAAGGGGAGAAAAATATACGTGTTTTACTTCAGCTGGACGACGGATTGGAACCGAGATTATCAGAGGGCTGTATGTGTATGCACATAGTGATTTGTAGTCTGGACCCGGGAATGCGTACAGCCGTTTGGGTGGAAAACTTGGGATTCTTTTATCGTTCATTTATGGTAATCCAATGTGCAAGGAAGCGAATGCCGAAGGTCTCTCTCTCCCTTACCAGTTAGTAAAAATATATATGCGGCCCTTGTTTAACTTGTTTTTAAAGCAGCAGCACTCACTCTCTATAACGTTAGGCCTGCTCCTTTAGTTTCAACCCTCAAGTTGGTAGGAAATTTACTATGGATTTCAAACGTCTCATTGGCCTATCCCGATTGTACATTTTGTCATAAGGAGTGTTGTCATCCTTCATTATCTCGCTTTTGCTGTAGATTTGAGTGATGTTATTGGACGACTCATAAAAATCCTTAAAGCTGACACAGAAGTTAGAACCTTCATTATTAAATGACCGAAAGAATAACGAGCCGCCCCTGCTTGCTCAAGTGAGAGAAAGAAAAAAGAGTCCAGGGTGGACAGAAATAACGAAGAGGAATAAAGAGCTCCGTCAGTTACTCCATTCAGCAGCAGTGATAGTTTGACGTCCAAGTGTCAAGTCGGTAGAGTGAAGGAACGTGTGTGTGTATATATGTATGTGAGAGAGAGTAGAGAGTAGTACGGTTTTTTTTCTTCATACTTGTGATTTTTCCGGGCGAAATATTTAGGATTTCGTGTGAGTAGAGTGTCAAAAGGCGTTGATTTTTCTCTATCTGTTACACTCTCACTCTCTCACACATAGAGTCAACCAGACTGATCAAGAGACATTTAACTTTCTCCATGTATCTCGAGCGAGATGGGAACATGATCTCATGTTTGCTCACATATAGTTGTATATGGAGACATTGGAAATGGTCGGTTGGGGATTTCACCCGTTCCCCCACATCGGTGGTGGTTATGAGTGTGTGTATGTGTGTGTATGTGTGTTGAGTAGTGGTGTGAAACAGATTCCTAGCTCATGTCATCCTGTCATATTTGCCGATCTGCTCAGGCCCGCCGAGGCTCTCAGTTGTACACATGAGCCTTTTACTGCATTTCTGACACAGAGATAAGCTCCCAATTTGCCTCAGTATGAATGCCACGTTGGACGTGAAGTCACTTTCGTCTCATCCTTTTCACCAACCCCATGCCTCACATACATATGAGGGGGGAGTGTTTCTTCGGATGAGTGAGAACTGCTGAAAGCAGCTGAGCCCAGCATTATAGTCTAGGTGAATCCTCGTCCTCTTCTTCTTCTTCCTCTACTCACTTGATCCCACTGATATTCTTTTTGTTTTGTGAACTACATGCGGAAAAAATACATACAGTTCCACTGACCTTTTAGCAACCACTCTGTCGTTTTTTTTTCGGTGGGATTATTTAGCTCTTGTGGAGTTTTCAAAGAAGGAATATGGGAAGTAAGGGGGTGTGCTGCTGTATTAAGTTTGACGATTGATTATGAATAATTATTATGTTTTTTTGTAAATATGTTCACAGCTTCCATCGTACAAGGCTCCAATGGACTTCAACCTACGATCAAAATTGAAAATCCCAGTAGCTACTACTGCAATAGCTACACACCTCCCGGGCCAGACCATTCTGTACTGATGGGGTCGGGCACTTACAGTAAGTGTGATTTATTTTGATTACCTACTCAATTGACACTTAGGGTTGGAGGGCCATTGGGGCTATTATGTTATGATGCGTGGATTAGTTTGGATATAATTAATGATTATTATAATTTTTTGTCCCATTAAGGTCCGTTGGCTCTGCCTCGAAGTTTACCTAGTCCACAAACTGAACATAGAAGTAAGAGGCGAAGACTGAGTTCAGAAGATGGCCCTCTGGATGTCGGTGGTGGAGGAAGGGATAAGAGCAATGAGGTGGCCTACTACGGTCAGAGCCCTGCATCATTATCCAGTCAAACCAGTTGGCACTCAGAGGTGGATCATGGTATGTGGACATAAGTTTTTCAAGCTGATAATAATTTGTCTTTCCTAAGGCGCTCACCTTACTACTTGAGAGGGGAGTGTTGTAGTTTGGTTGTTGTTGTTGTTGTTTGCTTGCGTGATTAATAATGCACGATTGATCTTATGCTTGAGGCTTTGAATTGACTTATTGGCTTGTTCATGAAGCTTCTGTGTTTGTGTGGGAATTAACTTTGCTATCAGCTTCATTTTTTCTTCTTGTCACTACTTATTATTTTTTGACGCTGGTTATGTATAAAAATGCTGGCAGGCGGAGGTACTCTTTAGGGAGGCTGGTTGGATAGGAAAGATTTTTGAGGGAGCAGGTGAAGATGGGATGAGGAGGGAGTTGTAGAATCCAACTACGTAGTTTGACTAGATGTGATTTTTAGGGTCTCATAATCGACATCATCATTCCACTGGTCATCAAAATAACAACCAATCCAGTGGTTCCCATCATGCTATGAATGGTAGTGCTAATAATAGCAACAGCAGCAGTAGTGGTAGTAGTAATAGCCATCACTCTCACCATCAACATCAGCACCAGCAGCACCACCACCACCACGGACATCCACAACAGCAGAAGCAACAGCAGCAATCTTCTTCCTCCTCGGGTAGCGCCGCTCTTTCCCTTGCACTCAAGTCGTTGCGCCCGAACAACAACCACCACCACCCGCCTGTCTCACGTGAGTCTAATCCGTCTTGTTCCCTAGGTTCCTCGCCGATGGGTCCGAATATTAGGCGTGCCGCTGGTAGGTCATCCTTTTGTTTCCCACGAGGCACTCCGAGGTCAAATGGTAAAATTAATGCTCGATCCAGTATTACATTTACATAAACATTTCCTCATATATTGAAAATATCAGCTGCTTTTTCAAGTCCGTTCGCGAGTGTTAGTAGTCAATGTTTTTTTAGTAATGTGTTTGAGTGCTATGACTGCACGTGTGGTTTGTTGTGAGATTCAGTGTGTGGTAGCTTTGTTTTCCAAATGGTCATATGATGAGGTTACACATGAGATGCTCTGTTTTGGCACAGGTTTAAGTCAGCACACAACGGTTACCACTTTGGGCTCAAGTAGCTTGACCGGCGGGAGCACAGGAACGTCGTATTACCACACAGACAGCCATGAGCATCATGGGAGCCCAGCCAAGTATCATGAGAATGGTCATGATACCTTCTCAGACTTCGTCACACTTGTTTGTCAAGAGGCACAAAGCACTGGTGGTCAGGTAGGGATACTTGGTTGAAAATGAACTGTGTGGCGATACACTGTTGTTTTGGATGATTAATTTTCGTTTTTTTGTCTTTTTAAAGGGAGGAAACGCACGAGTGAGCAGCAAATTGTCGGCTTATTACAGCAGCTCAATGCTGCCACCACCGCCGCCTCCACCACCACCAGGAGCTCCGATGGCAAGGCCGGTGACGATTATCAGGTCAACTGACATGGGTGGAAATACCATGGGGAACTCACCACCCTCGTCAAACACACCTCCTCTTACCAGTAGTGATTCAAATAATGCGCAACGGGAGTCCCGTGGTCCCTTGAGTCCTAATTCGCAAGGAAGTGATCAAAACTCAAGCAGTCGCTCGTCTTTTCCAACTTCAAGAGATTACTCCTTAAGTCATCTTCACTCACAGTCTCCTGGGCAGGTATGTGGGATTTTTGGAGGTTTCCTATATAAATTCATACGAAGTAGATGAGAGATTGAAGGATTTTTGTTTATGAATTTTCAGTTATTCAGCTACAGTAACATTAATGCCGCAAGTGGTATGTCCGGAGTGATCAGCCCAACGAATTTGAGTTTATTTCCTCCCAGTGCGAATTCCGGATCTCGGAATCCTGGCACTCGGTCTACTCCTTTACCAAGATGGAATGCTCCGTTCATCAGTTTGGATGAAAACATTGACTACACCATGGTCTCACCTTTGATGCCCGGACCTACTGAGCCGAACCAGGCAACTTTAATTGATGATGGTGAGAATGCCAAACTACGCATCATCCCGTAACTAGAGCTAACATGTGCGGCTATTTGTGTTGTCCGATGAGTTTTTTTTAAAAGTTTTTGAAATTTTCCTCATTATTGTGCCTGTATTGGAGTCTCTGTCGTGAACGATTGTGTCGTATGTCTCACCCTGGTGATTTATTTTTCACTCTTGTCTCACTCTGTTTTTGTTTTTAGTGTGACACTTGAAGCCCGCATTTGCTGAACGTGTGAACCCACATTGCCCATTCCTACCTACTCACTAACAGATTAAATGAGAATATTGAAATGATTATTTTTTAGTGGCTATTAGTACTCGTCCATCTCTAAAGTCAAAAGTGTAAGTGGATTTTTCCTACTAACTATTGTGATTGTTTTAATCATCATGAACTAACTACTTGATTTGTGGGAGTGATGAACGTGCTAATCTTGATTTTTTTTGTGGATTATAATAGAGAGGTACTTCAGTGTGGTTGTGCATGGGAGTGACGGACTGGATGGTTCAGCCGGTGCCGGCAGTCAGGGTTTGGGGAGTGCACACTCAGGAAGTGGAAATAACTCATCATCTCCTGTTCAGCAGCAACAGCAACCACCCACGCCACCTAGAATAACCACGACACCAAACGAGACGCCAGCAAATCCTTCCCCTGCAGCTCAAAAAACGTAGTAGTGTTCGCCAGCACAGATATAACTTATCCCAGAACATTGAGAAGATTTAACAAGACTCGGACGTTTCACATATTGAGTATCATTTTTAAAATTTTCACTCAACAGCAAATGCAAAACCTGCTCAACATTTACTGTTAGTGAATGCGTGAACGTTGTTGACAAAAACAGGCTTCTTCTTCCAAGTAAAAGTGAATGGAGGAGAAGAAATACGAAAAAATATATTTAATCATAAAGACAACCAACAAAAAATAATGGGATATCTTTCAATTTTAGTAATCATTTGAAGAGTCAGGCAATATGAGATGGATACACCATTAAACACCATTATAATTACATGTATAGTGTCTAATGTGAATCTCTTCGTACTACATACACATTTGAACGGCCTATATGTGAAGTAACTCAGAATTACAAGTAGTTGTAAAAAATAATTCACATTTGTTATTGTTGTTGTTGTTGTTATTGACTTTAAATTCGAGCAACGAGTTCTGAGTGGGCCAACTACTAATTATAAATTACAATATGCTCTTTTTTTCTTCCATAGTAATATTACTACCGTAGGTACTGACTATAGGCAAATTAGGTTTATTAGTCTAAGCAGTAAATGATGATAAAAAAAACATTGATGATCATGAAGAATACTAATAGACGAAATAGTCTCTACATACTTGATGATGAAAATCTCGGTTTCAGCTGAAATATATAGAAAACTCCGAAAACAGGGACGTACACTATGATATATATTTTATACAATACACTATACTGTGACTGTATGATGATGACAAACTCTCCCTCTGTGTTTTTTCAGCCCGTTTTAGATTCTCTGTGAGAGTGATGATGTAAAAGCCGGTTTTTTAACAAACATTATATTGTAGCAATAATTAATGAGGACAAATCTTGGAATCGACTCAGCAATATATGATCATATACTAACAATAATAATAATGTAAGGATTACGAGCACTTGCTATATAACTAAACATATACTACATAAATATATTTACGTAAACACATTGGTGGTTAGATTGACTCAACTCATGTACGTACTGTTTCTTCCGTTTTTGACTACGCTAAAAAAAATACATAAAGTGTAAATAATGGAAGGAAACTCTACGCTTAAGATTTGTAATAAGAATATATGCAATAACTTAATGGTGTCGTCAATATATAAAGAGCAATAAGTTTTAAGCTTTCCCAATATTGTCATCCTGTAGAATATCACGTCGTTATTATTATCGGAACCAAAAGTTGTTTGAATCAGTTGTAGTTAACACTGTGACGACCTACGCACGTAGTCTGTAGTAAGATCAATATGATAATGATGATGACGGTGATGAATGGGAGGAACGCCCGGTGTGCAATTAGTTGATGAGAGAGACAAAATGCGCAGCTCAATATATAACTACAAATAGCAATAATAATAATAAAGTTCACTTAAATTCATAGTGCAATAAGTAATTGAACTGTGAGATGCTAGCTAATTTAATTTATATGATATACATTCGTTCCGTCGTATGTTTTCGTAGGCGAGATTTATAATCGCAGCAGCACGAGCGGATTTTTGAAGCGTTCTGATCACGAAAACAGGACCCAATTATTAATTAATTATTAATGATTAATTATGTCAATTATTCTTGAGTAATTAAGGTCAACCCTTCGCACTGTCTAAATGATGAGAACTCGAAGATTTGGTCTAATTGGTGTAATTGTAGTTGATGCACAATAAACGGATTTTAGAGTGTAGTATTATTGCCATTTAAAGTTGAGGATATTGTTAAACGTGCAGAACAGGGAGTGAGATGGAGAAAGTTATACACACATGTACAGAAGACAAAAGGAGGGTTGCTATTATTTTGTAGTAAAGGAATATTGAATTTCCTTCAAATGCATTTTTTTTTGCATTTAGTTGTCGTGGTGCAGTGTAGACGAGTGTACTTATATAGGGATGCGTGATGATGGGTTCAAAAAGGTATGATCGTATTATCATTATAATGTCCGCGCAGTAATATCGGTGACTGATCTTGTCCCTTGAGTTTCTGTGTAGTATGAATGTATAAGATGGTGCAATAACAATGTAGAAAAAGTTGAATTTTTGTAGACAATAAAGCCTCGTCCGCGGTTGTGGGTATTAGTAAATTACATGCAGTATAGTACAGTATGTGGTTTTTGTAAATGTGTACCCGTACAAGAAAAGTGCAGCTGTAAGGGTGCTAAAAAAACAACTCCTGTTTTTTGTATACTTTGTTTACTATGTCATATGTGGATTTGTTCTTCGTAAAAATCAGATTGCGAGAAAGTCAACTTTGTAGTCATATTGCGCTGAAATTGATTACTGTGAAGTTCCTCCTTCATACACAATAATAACAACACTATATGTCTCAAACTTTGATTATTATTGAATTATATATGTTGCAAGGTACAATCAGATGATGATTAATCGTTACGATGATTGCCAACACATACACAATAACTACTGTACACCATGTAAATATCCTCGGAGTTAGCTAATTGTCATCATCCCAAGGTTGCTATGTTTTTTTGTTACTACTGTTTTTCTGTAGAGTTATACAAGCAACTGTATGTGATAGAATCTAGTTTTCAGTATATCCAGAAGAGTACTTAATAATTGCTCCAACCATTAGCTAAGTTTTTTGTACGAGAAAAGAGCAGACAAACACACCTTTGATTTCCCTTACATATTGTCTCCTTTTAAGTGATTTAGTAACCAAAGTCATGACCATTGTTGTAGCACTGTACTCCTCATGTGGCTCAATATATGGAGTTTTATGCTTTATATATAAGAAGAAGAACCTTTTCGTCAATAACTTGACCGATTGATTGTGAAAAAAATTGGATTTTCCTTACCAAAGAAGGCCTTGGAATTTGGAGCAATGAGGATCAAAGGTGTTCATTTAACAATACCATGTGTGTAGTAGCAATTGATTCAGCTTTATTTACCTGTACAGAGACTCAAAATAGGAGTTGATTTTCCGTGTGGTCTATATATGAGTACGACGATGGCTTTTAATTTGACGTCACAAATTAACTGTAGCAATCCCTAGTTACTGCGTACATGTAAATACTACAGTTGTTGTGATTACAAAATTGTTATTATTGTTGTTGGTATTATTATTTAGTTGGCATGGGGATGGAATTGCTATGCGTTGTTCTCGTCAGTAACAGCTATAAACTCATGTGTGACGTGGTGGCACATTTTATAGTTAAGATGATGATGATGATGATGATGATGGTGATCCTCTTCATTAGCCCGCCGGTATACATTGTAAAAAGAAAATGAACAACTACTACTACATGATAATTGTTAGTCGCGCTCTTATTCTTTTAGAAATTAACAAGAAGTGATGGCACAAGAAAACTTGTAATAATAATTATACGAACATATATGCGGACGGACAGACTTGACCAGTCCTCATGGTGATGATGATCATGTCAAAATCTCCTCTCAGTCTGCCTTTTTGACTTGTAATCCTCCTCCTCCTCTCCTCCTACATTACTGAATGTTTTTATTATTCATTGTAACACTAGTTTTGATAGACGGTTTTCTTTGTTATTATATTACATTACGTAAGTACATACATCTTGGTTATTTTTAGCAACTAAAAACTTGTCTCTTGTAGTCTTGGAGAAGATCTGCATTCAATTATTTCATGCATTACTACGTAATATACATGATTCATTTGAGTACCTAATGATATTGATAATGCAAGTTAATCATAATAATACTTATTGGTTTCAATAAATTATTCGTAGCCAAAAAATAAACTTCTGAGCAATAGTCACTGTAGAGTTGTGTGTCAGTGAGAATAATATGACATCTTCCACATCTTCTGCACTTTATTTTTCATGGTGGCTTCGTTTGACG
>JAQIWI010001109.1:0-18973 GCA_034698825.1 Deuterosminthurus bicinctus | reverse complement strand
AGGATGTTGCTGTCAGTTGTGAGTTGCTATTTCTGCAGAGTCAGCTGCTGAATCATGACGCCGATTAAAGATTTCAATAGAAATTGCCTAGCATAACGTAAAGATTTCTCAGCCAAAATAACGATACGTAATGGAAATTGTCGAACATGCGCCCTCCGGTAATCAAATTTACTGTGCATATTAAAATGAGTTTGAATAAATTGTAAACTAGTTTAGATTTTGCATTTCCAAATGTAAAATTATGTAATTGCACTGTACTCATTTGCCCAAAATGCAAATTAATTAAGTTTCACGTGACAGCCAAAGACCTGGAACAAGTCAGTCCCGCTTTAATTAAACTACTGAACACAGTGTGCCTTCAAGTCTCACAATAAGTTCCAATAAAAATTGCAAAAACAAGGAAATGATTTGTAAATAATTTTAAATAAAATGGAAAATGACAGCCAGGAGGAGCCAGTGGACCTCAGCATACAAAGTAAGTTTCCTAAGAAATGATTTTAAATATTACAAATTCAGTTGACTGGATTTAAAAATGTCTAACTTTAGGCAATCACCGGGCCAGAGATAACCAAGTTTTGCCTTATCCTTGTGGGAAGGGACGTTGTGAGAAAACTTTCCCCACAAACAGTAAGCACAAAACACACCTGAAGTTGATTTTATTTTAACTCTTACACTAAAGATTGGAATATTATAAATTATAATTTTTCAGCTGAACTACAAGAGCACTGGAGTCAGAACCATGCAAAATGCGACAGATGCAATGGAGTATACGCCAACTCAACTGGATTGAAGATTCACCAGAACACATGTGTACTATCTGACGCAGTAAATCCCCTATCATTTCATTCCATCGACTCTGGCGTGGCCTCCATTAGGTCGACGTACTCGAGAACCTCGGAAATTCCATCTACGTCATCATCAATCGGATCCAACGAATCCAGACATGCAGAGGATAATGTGATCAAAGTCACAGCTTCCTGCAAGCACCCAATAACTCCGGACATGCGGCATGTCATCTTTGGACTTCCAACAGCTTTAGTTGCTTTGGTAGTTGCAGCTGAAAAAAACATTGATATAGTTAATGAGGAAACTCTGGACAAAATCTTAAAGGAAGGCCAGGCATGGTTTAAACAATACGCAATAAATTCCAATGGTGGAGGTCTTCATGGGTGCGTTTCGCCGAGTCAAATGCGAGGGCGGATTCCCATTGATCTCCGGGATGCCTCACTCATTTTGACCTTCTCACCAGTGGAGATTTTGAACCCTGTACCTGAATTTTCTGGACCTCTCGAACGCAAGAAATTATTTAGCGATCTGAGCAGACTCAGCAAAGAACATCAGTTGGGTGTACTTAAAGTTGGAGATTTCTACATGGCGTTGGTAATCAAGAATGATTTCTTGTACGTTTTCAACCCCGGCATTGGGACCTCCAATGGATTTCAAGATTCATCGGACCATCCTGCCGTCATGGCGAGTTTGAGGAAATGCCATCGGAGAGGATCGCATCTGCTTGTGGACGAGCTAATTGATTTATTTACGACTGAAAACAATTTGAGTGACCAACTTGAATATGTCATCATGCCAGCGTTCATATCAAAAGCTTAATAAGGTTGAGATTATTTTTATTTGGTTTGCAATGTTTGTATTAGACTTGGTGATGTCGTCGTTGACTTGAAATAATCTGGCAGGCGTACTTGTGAGGGCCCTTTAATTTTGTATTTTTTGCCGATTTGACAGAGCTGTGAAGACGATTGAATAAACTGAACGTGAATTTATCTACGAGGACACATTTTCTGGATTTATTTTATTTCCAGTCACAAGGAAAGTTTTAGTCGGTACAGACAGAACACCGAAATCCGAACTTTCAGAGAACTTGAGACCCTTATTGGGAAAACAGGTGGTAGAGGGAGTATGACCCCAAATTTTACCATAGCGATAGGTAGCCTCAACGATGGACTTCCTCGCGGCGTAAATATTGTTACCACTTCCTTTGACGGCATTGGATGGAATGTTCTGGTTGGACTTGACCCAAGCCAGATTACAAAGTTCCGTTTGAATCATGATGTCAAAGTTGACATATTTTCCCATTTCTGTCGGTAGCTGAGTGGAATGCATTTTCCCACCAATGTCCCAATGAGTAAAGTGACAGTTGTAGTCACAGTCAAAAGTGCCCGGCGGCGCATGCTTTGCAGTATCATTACTCCAGATACCTCGGCAGGGTCGACCGAAAACTAATGGCCGAAACTTTCTCCATGGTAAGTCCCCACGGCAAGCGACATCTGGAAGAAGAAATTTTTTAAAAAAAAAAACTAAATAAAAAGTAGACTGAATGGATGTAATTCCAGATGGCGGTCCTTCGATGGTAATTTTCACAACTTGCCCCCAACACACGAGATGGAGATGGAAATGAATTTGTTGGTAAACATACTTTTCAACTTTTAGTGGTGTGTAAAGTGAGATTGGAAAGGAAGTGTGTGGGAATTCAAGGCTCGAGAGACAATGGTGGGAATAAAGCCATCAATACTCAAGTAAAGTGTTTTTTCTCATGTCATGGCTCATTAAGCTAGTTGCTATTCAAACGTAAGGAATGAGAAACTTGGGCACATTCAATGGCCAACTATTCAGAACTGTTACCTAAACGCTATCAAGAGTGTCGCTGGAACTGAAACAACGAGCGCACAAAGTTTCGGAGCGTGATGAAAGGTAAATGAAAATGAAGCGAGAGTTCCCAGAAAATTGAGTCATGTTTTTATGATTGAGTATTAGTCAATAGAACTGAAGAGTTTGCACGCCGCTTAACATTTCAGTTACGGTTTCATTAACATTTCAGAATATGAGCTAGTCTATCCTGCAGCGTGTAGCTGCAAACAAATGGTCGCCGGGATTAGATTACTTGAATGGAGTTGTAACAAGGCTACTGTAAAAATTTTAAATTTAGTGAAAGAAATGTAGACAAGGGGAGGGCAAGATATGCGGTTTCATGGCTAAGGGGCTCTGGAGTTCTGTGTGATCCGAAACAAACAATTCAATTACTGCAGTAAAGCTGCAGCTGTCAACAGCCAAGCCCCAAGTATGCTAGGTCCCGTATCATTCTTCGTGACTTTATAAGAAATGTACTTTACTTGAGTAATGAATGACTTGTATGTAATAAAAAATTTATTGTCATCATAAATGCTGCCCGATTTAAATTACTGCTCTGTCACACAGCTCAACAACAAGGAAACGCGAATTCGGAAAGAGTTTGACGCCGCTAAGCCATTCCCAGGACTATGTATTGGGGTAATCGGAGAGTTATTTCCCTGTCACATTGCGGAGGTGAATATCATTATCATTAATTTACGGTATGCTGCAATCGACTTTTTGCCCATATAATTGTGTTAGGTCATGTTGTATTGTCCTACGCACCACGTTTTCCGTGGTTGCGCCACTGGCTGGGGATATTAGAGCCGATTTCCACTTTGGCTTAGAGTCTGCAGTTGAGTTCAGAACCAAAATTACAGAGTTGGTCATGCGTTAAGGAGAGCGAACTTAAAGTAAACACTTTGTTTCGTGAATAACCTCAACATTTTGAAAAATTGGTTACGATTTTGGAAATTTCTCCAAACTCTCAGCTTTCCGCCGGTGTGCTTCACAAGTCTGTGCGATCAGTATTTTAGGAGATAAAGACGTTCAAAGTTATAAAACTGGCCTGAAAAAAATGGAATGGGCCATTCGCATTAACCCAATGTTAAAATCAAACTTTTTTCTCTGAGCTCGAATATCTCGGCCAATTATTGGCCATTTTTAATGTGGGTTCATCACCAAAAAACCCCAAGATTCTAGTTTTAGAATAAGTACTCAAAATTGTGATAGCCCTAAAATTTCGGAAGTTATTCACGAAACAAAGTTTGTACTTTAAGTAGTCCCACCCTGTACAAACAAAAAACTTGATACTTATCAGAAAAGAGAGAGAAATTTCAGCAATAAGGGCGGATTATTTTTAAATCCATGGCAATGTTTCAAATGCAAACGATTTTAATGCCAGGTTAGGCAGCACAAATAAGATTTATCGATAGCGTTAGTTTTTTACTGACCACATGCAACAAGCGCCTTAGCATGAACTCATCGATTTCATTCCGTCATAAGCTCAAAGAACTGACGCCCAGAGAACTGCTTCAGATTGTCTGACGGAGAACATTTTTACATGACAACATGAGGGGCTCGTGAACATCAAGTTTTAAATTTTCATTACGACTGTATAGTATAAAAATATACTGCCACTTATGCTTTCCCGGGATATGGACGCACACACGCAAAGGCACCCTTACTTTATACGATTAAAATCTTTATAATTTCTCTTGGAAAATGAGGCACTTCAAATTGTCAGCGAATAAACAATTCATCACAATTTTTAAACTAGTTTCTTATATCCTACTTGGCAGGACACGCTTACGGCACTACTGCATGAATTTTTTTCACAATGTTTCGTGAGATTTAAATCTAGATTCGTCCATTCGAGGTTTTTGCTTAGTGTCAAACTTGCAATGCGAGTTTATCAGTACTGTGCTCATCATGCTTCATGCTAACAATATTTCGTGCAAGTAAATAATTTTCTTTAAAGTTCACAATCACAACGAGCGAAGTGAAGTTAGGTACTATTAATAAGATGATAACATCTAAACCTCCGACAAAACATTCAGAATACTACATTTCGTGACGCTGTTAGTTTTTCAGCTCCTAAGTTGAAATGTACGCGCAATTGCACGTAATAGATAGTTTCTTTATATTTTAAAGCCTGAACCTTAACTCGTTCAGTTGGTCATGACGACTAATGAGCTCTGAAGATGTCTTCAATCATGGGAATACTCTTTCTCCTCTCAATTCAGTCAGCAGGAAAACTGGCATTCGATATTGGCACCATTTTAGACGTCGTGGGTCATTGCGATTTCATGGTCCACTACCGTCACAATCCAGATGATTATCACCAGATTCTTGTACCATACAAGCCGATAATGTTGGGCACTAGGCGCTGGTCAAGTAAAAAAGTAAAAAGAATTTGGACCTACCAAACTCGCTGTGTCGTTCACTATCTCTCCAGCACGGACAAAACAAACTTCATGGACTATTCAGTCAAGCTGGTTTCTAAATTTCGGTTCGTTCCTGAAAAAGAGTATTATCTCGTGGTGACAATTGTTGAGCCTTCAGATTTTACTTTTGGTCGATCCACATGGTTTTATGAACAGTTTCAAGCCAAACTTCCAAAGTTGAAGGAACTTTTACATCTCCACAACAATTGGTCTTTCGTACTTTTCAGAATAATGGGATCAGGCTACAGCCTGTTGGATATTATTCCTCTGACGCTCTTTTGCAGCCCCAAACATATAGTTTGCTTTTTATCTTCATTACATCTTTTTGAAAAACTAAGCGAGGTCTCTACGATTGTATCAGTTTTGGACATCTTTAAAATTGTATTCCCTCGGTCAGTCTTGAGCAAAACTTTAAATTATAACTGCTGGCCTATATTTGTCAAACGATACTATACCCATGAAATTTTAAATTATGACCAAATTGCATCAAAGTCTTGGCGGGAGGTTATGGCTGGTAAGCTTCCCTCTCATTTATCTGCAGCAGAAACCCTTGCCATGATTCCTATCGTAGTTGGCCGTGCCTTGAATGCCACCGTCCTTTCGATAGAATTGAACCATGGGCCCGATGATCCTTTTACAGTTATGGGTTTGAACTTCTACACATGGATAAATAATGATATGCACTATATTGTATTGGGCACGTACAAGATCGACTTTGGCTACTGCACGAACAATGAAGCAGGAGGATTTAGCCAACTGTCAAATATTTTGTTGCCTTTTGACATTTTCACCTGGGCTGTGATCGGAATCATGACCGTTATGGTCGTTCTTATGGCTCGAATGATTTCTGGAGGTTTTCGGTTTCTCGAGGTGCTCTCAAGCTTAGTTCTACATGGCAACATTATGACTGAAAATCCAAACATCGCTATATTATCCTCTCTGTGGGTGGTGACTTGCGCTGTATTGACTTGTTTTTACACCAGCTTTATAGAGAGCATACTTGTAGTCCCGGGAACTTACCAGCTTATCACAAATTTCGAAGAAATGGCTGCTTCTGGACGTGCGATTCTTACTATGGGAGAAAATGATACTTTAAAAGCATTCTATTATACACAATTCCTTCCTGAGTTTCGCGATGTTTTAAATTACATTGAAGTTAATGAAAAAGATTTTGCTGAATACTATAAACAGCTAATTTATCGAGATGATACAGTCTTGATAGGTGAAGAACGCATTGTGATTCCAACCGTGGCGGCTTGTAATGAAATATTGAAAGATCGCAAATGCTTCAAGAATCTTAAGCCTGTTAACTTCGGTGCTCTGATTTACGGTAGTTTCCCCCCAAATGCGGAAATAATCCAGGGTTTACTTTCAAGGCTGCAAGCAGCCGGTATTATGAAGAAATTTGTCGACGCAGGGCTAGAAAAGTTTGCTACTTATAAGAAGATCCGAGTCCAAAAATATGTGATGCAGGTGACGACGCAGGATATGCAAAAGAGCAAAGGAGAAAATGAAGATGGTGCTTTTAGCTTGCTTAAAATTGAGAACATTCAAGCTATTATGCTCATTTGGTTGGTTGCAAATGCACTGGGAGTACTTGTGCTCATGACTGAAATAATCTTGGAGCACAGTAAAAAGTGCTTATTGAACAGGAGAACTGTTCCGGCGGCAGGTACTCATCCAGCTTCTCCGAGTGGAAGCATAATCATTGTTTCTTCATAAATCTGTGTTTGGAAGCATCGGAACAATGTGGATCCATCTAATTCTCGCTTAGCAGCCTTAAATCACTTAGTGAGATGCTCAGGTTAACCTGCTTGGACTAGAAATTACAAGTACGGACCTTTAAAATAAAACTAGTACAAGAAAGGTACAGAGAATTTCTCCATACGAGATGTGCTGGCTCTGGCAAGGGCGACTTATTCAGAGCAAACTGCTAGACCCCGACGCCGATTAGATGTATAATGCGAAATGCTTTATTGTACATAATGTGGATGTCAAGCAGTCCTTTTTACAAGGTTGAAAGCCAATCTTCCACAGCCAAAAACATTAAAACATGAGAAATCCACTTGCTAATTTGTTAAATTTATATTCTAAATGCACAAATGGCCCAAATCTGAACTTTTAGCCCACCTGCATCAGAAGTTATATCATAGCTCACCTTTCTGCTCCCCACCTATATGCGCTGACAGTTACCTAAATGAAAACAACGTTTTTATCGCGCTTCTTATGCAATTTCAAATGGCATATTCATTTTATTAAAGCCGACACAAGCAATTAAAAACATTCAACGGTAGTACTTACTCGCTTATTCTTCATTACAATTCCTTACATTGTGTTCTAGCTGAGCTTCCAGGCAATTCTCAATTAAAGATTGTCTTTCCATGCTGCATTTGATAATGATGTGAAACTTTTGACAAGAGGCTTTGATGGGAAAACATCGCTTTTCAATTCCAGTTCGATCTACTTACAGGTAGGAAAGTTACGAAATTTACATGTAAATTTTTTATTAAAATCTCCAATTGGTGTTGAGATTTGACAGTTATCTTTACCAGCAAACCACGATCGTACAACTTATCACCCATTATATTTTTCTTGTTAGCTTATTTCAGAAAGTTTCTACGTTCTGCATGTAGTTTGCAATCCAACTCTCAGAAATGTAGAAAACATGAGGCATTTATTTCTAGACAACTGTCAACCCCAGTGTCAAAATAGCAAGCAACAAAAATTTCGTTCAACGCTGTCCTAATTTATTTACTTTAATTCCAGTTCGTGCAAGTTGACCTAAATGGCTTATAAAGTCTGGGAATCTAGTGAAGGAAGAATCAAAAGGATGGCTAGATAGGTGGACAATGCTGGCTGGCAATAGATAACTCCTTGTGCTTGATCTTGACGCCAGTTAAAATTTTATTGAAACATGGCTTTAACAATGATCGTCAGATTGGTAGAACACTTACTTTGTAGCAAAGCTATCGGTATCAGCATCGACGACAAATTTCAGTTACTGCAGTAATCGAATGGTCAAAAGCTATTGCATTTAAATGGCACCAAATGCAAACTGAAAAAGCGTTTAAAAATATTTGTTAATTTGAATTTCCCTTGCTAAGACTGAAGACTATCATCAGAAAGCTGCTGCACAAGTCAGAAACATCCTTTTCGCAGTTTTACACAGGCTCCTTAAAAGCTTCGCATTGCGAACATCAACCTCATTTACAAATTTTAACAAAAAATGGACGTGCAGTTGTCAATTTCAGTACAGTTCGATGGGACTGAAGGGCAAATAAAGATTCTAGACGGAAGGATAGTCAAAACGATGACAACATGGGTAGACATTATGTCCACCAATGTTACATTGGTGGACATAATGTGGGGTATGCATTAGGCAGTGTATAAGGCACATGAAGTTACTAAAGCTTGTAACATGGAAAAAAAGTAAAAGTACAGATATGTGACCCTGGCTGTCATGAAAAAGCTAAATCTCAACGCCGATTAGACGTCTCATCAAGTATGTTTGAGTTGTACTCTATGAAGATGCTGTCCATCAGAGTACCATATAGCCAGAGCCAGAAACAATGATGCTATCGGACATTGTTTGTACTGAACCCAACATGGGAGCAATAAACAAATTTCAGAAAATCTTGCATCTTTGGGAAATCCAATTTATTCATCTTATTTAAATTGGTTTTAAATAAAATGCAAATCAATTTAAATACATTTCCACGTCCTTCATTTCTTTAGCATACGTCACAGACAGAACTTGAACAAGTCAGTCCTGCTTTAACATGACAACTGAATACAGTTTCTCTTGAAATGTGACGTTAATTTTGATAAAAATTGCTTAAAAATGGGAAAATTTGTGTATTAATTTAAATAAAATGGAAGCTGACAGCCAGGAGGAGCCACTGGACCTCAGCACGCAAAGTAAGGTTTATAAAGTGTCAATTTTTAAATTTTATGCACACAATAATTTTATTTATTTTATTTTGATTTATAAGATTGTTTAAATTTCAATTCTGATCACATTTAATAATTCTATTTGTTACTTTTAATTCATTGACAAACTCCCAGCACATTCAAGTGTCCAACATGCAAGAAAACATTCACGGAAAGACGGTACTTAAATCAACATCAGAAGAAACACAACCCTCCGGAAGCAACTTGTACAATATGCCAACCCCCAGCTTTTTTAAGCATAAAGGTAAATTTTTAATGACGATTAAGTTTTCTAAATTGAATTCATTGGATTCATTTTGAAAATTATACAGTTAGTGCCCTTTAATAAAAACACCCTGAGGTCTGGAAAACTTAACTGCAGATATCTCCTACCCTGTTCAAGTTGGAGACGTGAAACTAGCACAAAACTTAGACCATACTATGTACTTTGTACCCTTAAAGTTTGGCACTGATCGCCCCACCCAGTTCCTTTTGGCGGAGGGTTTACTGAAACAAGTCCGAAAATCATGGGACAAAATTAAGAACACCCTTTCGTTATTTTGCATTTTTTTTGTCAATAATGGAAGTAAAATTCCACCAAAACTGCTCTAAAGTACTCTACTGGGCTATATAGAGTATTTTGGCTAAAAAAAAGTTGTACTAGGTAACCTAGAAACAATTCTAGCAAGCAGTTTTCATCAGCTTTATTAACATGCTGATCATACGGGAACCATCTTAAATCCTGTGTCACCTGGTGACCATTAGCATTTCAGGTAAAGTTGAAGGTGTGTCAGAGACATTGAAAGATGGAGATTTTAACCAGTTTAGTCTCATTAGTCAATTGCTGGAACTTTTAAAGTTATAGTCGGTACTATCACTGCATCATGTTTACAGGAGAATGCAGCCTATGTTTCGTACATTACGTACATAAGGGCAGAGTTGAATACAAATTAGACTCATGTACACCTTCTTGAATTCCAGCAGTTGATGATTGAGACTAGACTTGTTGGATTCTACATGTTTCAATGTCTCTGACACACCTTTAACTTCACCTGAAATGCTAAAGGTCACCAGGTGACACAGGATTTAAGATGGCTCCCGTATGATCAGCATGTTAATAAAGCTGATGAAAACTGCTTGCTAGAATTGTTTCTAGGTTATCTACTACAACTTTTTTTAGCCAAAATACTCTATGTAGCCCAGTAGAGTACTTAAGAGCAGTTTTGGTGGAATTTTACTTCCTTTTTTGACAAAAAAATGCAAAATAACGAAAGGGTGTTCTTAATTTTGTCCCATGATTTTCGGACTAGTTTCAGTAAACCCCCCGCCAAAAGGGACTGGGTGGGGCGATCAGTGCCAAACTTTAAGGGTACAAAGTACATAGTATGGTCTAAGTTTTTTGCTAGTTTCACGTCTCTAACTTTAACAGGGTAGGAGATATCTGCAGTTAAGTTTTCCAGACCTCAGGGTGTTTTTATTAAAGGGCACTGACTGTAGGTGCCCTAGTCAATCACCGGGCCAATGTTCACGGAGCCTTACCATATCTATGTGGGAAACAACGTTGTGAGGCAGCATTTGCTACCAACGGTTAGCAGTAATCAAATCTCAAGCAGATTTTATGTTTTTCGTGCGCCTAAGAACGGAATGTTTTAATTTTTCAGCCGAGTTACAAGAGCATTTGAAAGAGAACCATACAAACTGTGACAGATGCAATAGAGTGTTCCGCGCTCCAGCTGGATTGAAGCTTCACCAGAAGAAATGTGAAGATTTGGAAGCAAAAAGTCTCACATCTTTCCAATCTATTGACTCTGGCGTTGCCTCTGATGAGTCCAAGGACTCGAGAACCTTGGAAGTTTCAACTGCATCATTTATCAACATCATCATTGCTCCGGTCCAATTTTTCAAGACAACAGCAGTATTATGTGGTCACAGTTGTGGCTTCTCGTTCACGACAAATAACTCCACACATGCGGCATGTCTTGTTTGGACTTCCAACTGCCTCCGTTGCTTTAGTATTTGCGCATGCAAAAGGAATTGCAAAAGTTGACGGGGACACTCTGGACAAAATCTTGAGCGAAGGGCAATCATTATTTAAAGTTTTCGCAAGACCATCGGATTCTGGAGGTCCTCATGGATCCGTTTCACCGAGTCAAATGCAAGGCAAGATTCTCATTGAACTCGGGGATGTCTCATTCACACTGACCTACTCGCCAGAGGGAGTTTCCAATCCTTCACGCCTCCACCGCAACGAACTATTTAGAGAACTGAGCAGTTTCAGCAAAGAACATCATTCGGGTGTACGTAAAGTTGGAGATTTCTACATGGCGTTGGTATTCAAGAATGATTTCTTGTATGTTGTCAATCCTGGCATTGGGACCTCCAATGGATTTCAAGATTCAGCGGACCATCCTGTCGCCATGGCGAGTTTGAAAAAATGTCATCGGAGAGGATGACATCTGCTTGTGGATGAGCTAATTGATTTATTTAAGACTGAAAACAATTTGAATGACCAACTAGAATATGTCATCATGCCAGCGCTCATATCAATCTCTGTGAAGGTTTAATATTAACGACAATTAATTTCCAATGCT
The DNA here is from genome assembly GCA_034698825.1 of Deuterosminthurus bicinctus. NCBI lineage: Eukaryota > Metazoa > Arthropoda > Collembola > Symphypleona > Bourletiellidae > Deuterosminthurus > Deuterosminthurus bicinctus. The sequence continues at coordinate 7,386 of JAQIWI010001109.1, read as the reverse complement.
TGTGATTGATTGGAGCAATCTTGAGGTTTTAATGTTAAATTTAAAAAAGATGACAGGCCTGGGTTCTTTAATGTTGTTGTCGTCTTATTTAAAAAATAAATGAATTCTCGAAGGACTTCAAAAATTTTGGAGGGCTCATTTGTGTGGGCAATTTAATTTTGCGTTTTATTTCGCATTTGACTGAACTGTGAAATGAACACGCTTGAATAAACGCTGAAATTTTTACAATGATACTTCAATGTTTGAATTTTTTCAGTCCAATGTTTTACTTGAATGTTTAACCAAACAACGGTGCTCTTAAACTTCAGGCTCTGGGATTAAAAAGGTCACAGAAAGGACGGCAGGATGTGGCTATGAGTTGCTATTTTTGGACAGTCAACTGCTGAGTCATGATGCCGATTTAAGTTTTCAATAGGAATTGCCTAGCCGGGGACAATTGAGGTACAACTTGCACAGTAAAAAATCGTACTGAACACAAGTCAGGAGTTGAATGCAACTTTAGATAATTTCATTTACCTCGCATATGAAAATTAGTTTGAATAAACTGCAAACAAGCTTAGATTTTGCATTTGCAAATGTAAAATAATGCAATTGCATTGTACTCATTTGCCCAACATGCAAATTAATTAAGTTTCACGTGGCAGCCGAAGAACTTGAACAAGGCAGTCCCGCTTTAATTAAACTACTGAACACAGTGTGCCTTCAAGTCTCATAATAAATTTGAATTCAAATTGCAAAATTAATGAAATCATTAGTAGTAAATAATTTTAAATAAAATGGACGATGACAGCCTGGAGGAGCCACTGGACCTCAGCATACAAAGTAAGCTTCTAAGGATTTGATTTTTAAATTTTGCGAATTAATTTAAGTGGATTTTAAAATTTCTACGTGCTTTAGGCAATCACCGGGCCAAAGATGACAGAGTTTTGCCATTTTCTTGTGGGAAGGGACGTTGTGAGGAAGCTTTTTCTACAAACGGTAAGCATAAACACCCTTTTATATAATTTTAGTTTCATTCTTACGCCATCGACTGACATGTTATAATTTTTCAGCTCAATTACAAAAGCACTGGAAAGAGAGCCATATAAAATGCGTCAGATGCAATGGAGTATACGCCAACTCAACTGGATTAAAGAATCATCAGAAGACATGTCTAGTATCTGACGCAATAAATCTCCCAGCTTTTGATTCCATCGACTCTGGCGTATTCTCTATTGAGTCCAGGTACTCGAGAACCTCGGGAGTTTCATATACGTCATCATCACTCCGATCCAATGAATCCAGACATGCAGAGGATTATGTGGTCACTGTCATGGTTTCCTGCAAGAAGCCAATAACTCCGGACATGCGGCATGTCATCTTTGCACTTCCGACAGCTTCAGTTGCTTTGGTATGTGCAGCCGAAAAAGACATTGCAACATTTGATGATGTCATTCTGGAAAAAATCTTGACGGGAGGGCAATTATGGTTTCAAGAATACGCAATACATTCCGATGGTGGAGGTCCTCACGGGTCCGGTTCGCCGAGTCTAACGCAAGGGCTGATTCCCATTGATCTCGGGGATGTCTCACTCATATTGACCTACTCACCACAGGGGGTTTCCAATCCTCCACCTGAATTTTCTGGACGTCTCAATCGCAACGAATTATTCAAGGGTCTGACGAGATTTAGCAAAGAACACAGTTTGTGTGTACTTCAAGTTGAAAATCTCTACATGGCGTTGGTATTGAAGAATGATTTCTTGTATGTTTTCAATCCTGGCATTGGGACGTCCAAGAGTTTCCAAGATCTATCGGACCTTCCTGAGGCCTTGGCGAGTGTGAAGAAATGTCATCGCAGAGGATGGCATGATCTTGTGGACGACCTGATTCTTTCATTCAAGCTTGAAAATAACTTTAGCGAACAACTTGAGTTTGTTATTATGCCAGCGTTCATATCAAAAGCTGAGGAAGGTTGAGATTATTGTCATTTGATTTGTAATGATTGCAACAGATCTGGTAATTTATTACTTACTTGAAATATTCTTGCAGGCTAATTCAGTTTTAATTTTGTATGTTTTGCGCAATTGACAGAGCTGTGAAGACGCTTGAATAAACTGGACGTGAAATAACCCACGAGGAATAATTTTCTGCATTTATTTTATTTTCCGCTACAAGAAAACTTTTAGTCATTACAGACCAGAACATCAAAATCCGAGCTCTCAGAGAACTTGAGATCCTTAACTGGGAAAATAGATGGTAGAGGGAATATGACCCCAAATTTTACCATAGCGATAGGTAGACTTATCGATTTGTTTTCTCGCCACATAAATATTGTTACCACTACCTTTGACGGCATTGGATGGAATATCCTGGTTGGACTTGACCCAAGCCATATTACAAAGCTTGGTTTGAATCATGATGTCAAAGTCGCCATATTTTCCCATTTCTGTCGGTAGTGGTATGGAATGCATTATCCCACCATATTCCCAATGAGTAAAGTGACAGTTGTAGTCGTAATCAAAATTCCCCGGGGCAGTCTTTGCAATATCATTTGTGTAGGTACCTCGGTAGGGTCGACCGAAAACTAATGGATGGAATTTCCTCCATTGCAAGTCTTCACCGCAAGCTGCATCTGGAAGAAAAATTTTGTTAGAAATTAATTTTTCAGGATTAATTTTGCTTTAGAAAATTGCTAACTACAAAGAGGGCTGCTTGAAATTATTTCCAGATGGCGGCCCTTCGATGATATTTTCACAATTTACCCCCACCAAACAGTTGGAGATGGAAATGATTTTTTTCATCCACATACTTTTCTACTTTTACTTTTGTCAAGTGAGATTGGAAGTCAAGTGTGTGGGAATTGAAGGCTCGAGAGACAATGGTAAAATCATTAAAGCTCAAGCAAAATGTTTGTTCTCAAGTTGTGGCTCATTAAGTTCCTTTGTATTCAAATGGAGGGAATGAGAAACTTGTGCATATTTCTATGCCCTGTTGATTCCCAAGCAGTAATTAAATTACCAACAATAAAGAACGGTTACCAGAGCGTAATCAAGAGTGCCGGTTGAACTGAATCAAGAAGCGCATACAATTTCCGAGCGTGGTAAAAGGTAAATGAAAATGAAGCGAGAATTCACAGAAAATTCAGTTATGTTTTTGTGACTGTGAGACAATAGAACTGGAGTTTGCACGCCGCTTACGTAGATTTCAGGGTATGAGCACCTCCCAACGCTATAGCTGCCGCAGACGCAACAGGGTCTGTTGAATAAAACTGAAAAGATAATGAAAGACTGAGTGAGAGCAAATGGCTACAGTCGATATGAAATATAATTACTATTGAATTTACAACTATAAAAATGAATTGTGTTCCGTTCTAATTATTTGAAAATGTTTTTGTTTGTCCAGGTAATCAGAACCTAGTCGAGGATGATGTTCAAGTGCCTGCAGTTGGATGAATAATAAATTAGTTATCTTTATGTCGCCTCCATTATTTTTAGTTTGATCACGAGACAAGCAGCAAAGGGAGAAGAAATTTGGAAAATGCCGTGAAGCCTTCATGACTGTTAGCTTAATTTATAGAAGCTTACCTTACTACGGAGATTTCCAAATCACAACTTCTATCCATTCATCATCGATTGCACCACACCTGATAGCCCCTGCCCACACCCTTGCCATCTACTACGACAACTTCCTCTCGTCTGACCAGAATGGCCAACTGAACCAAAAAAAGGAAAAGACCATTTCATGCTGGGACAGTACCTTAAAGCACATTTCAGCCTAGTGCTACTCGTTATATCCCGTACTGAAATCACTAGAAATGAGTGCAATGCAGAATAATGTGTTGTTTGGAGGTAGCAAATCCGTCCAATGATGTGCTGGGGTCGACTATTGCTTAACTTACAGATTTATTGAACGGCGTTCTGCTCTCTCAAATCAGATTCCGACTAATAGACAATCTAACTGCAGCTCCAAAGGAATAAATATATTTTCTTTACTTTCGAATTCAGTCGTCTACAGCATGTACATCGAAATTGATTGTGCATCAGTAAGAGGACCTTGAGAAATTCGAGACCGGCAAATTTGTACGCCTGGCTGTACACTATCAAGTCTCCGGATTTGTCAATAAGCTGAATCCTTGCATATTTTCGGGCTGCTTTTAACACATAAACAGCATCCTTCATGGTTACACCGTTTTTCAGTGGCTCATCGTAACGTCTAAGTTGGATCACGCCGTTGTAGTAAGCGATTGGATTATAATTCTAAAATTAAAATAAGCCAGCATGAAACAATACTTTTTTCAGGACTTTGAACTAATTGGGTTTCGTACGTACGTGAATCCCATGTGCTTCCCAGTGACATTCTCTTACAATTTACCATTCATTCAGTCTCTTTTGAGCCGTAGCGTTGAAGTCAGAGGCATATATTCCCCTCCTCTCACAATACAAATGTCTTATTGTCATCTAAAGCAAACTATTAAAATTAAATTGAGCACGCCTACGAAATTAACACAAGGCTATATTTTTTATCTGTAGCGACATGTAAAACTACTTGCATAATTGTAATGAAAGCTATTTTTGGTTTATGCGGATACGAAGTTTTTGACTTGTGAGCAAAATAAAAATTGGCACTTTTGGATGCTTCTAGTGTTCTTCTATGGTGAGAACTAGCAACCGCGCCGAACGTTTAGATTCTGGTTGTCGTGGAAATGTTCCAAGTTTAAGTTAGTTTTTATCAAGTCCGCTACAAATACTCTGACTTGCCCAAAGACAGAATCAATTGAAGCACTATAGCTTACCTTAAAAAGCGCAGGAAACTTTGGTACAAGTAGGAAAGTTAAGCAACGGAAGCGTTTTTAATAATAGTCGAAATTTTGACAATTAGTCCGCACGATCAAAACCTAAAGCGTGTCTTTAATTGAAATGAAGTGTACGAAATTGTAATTACTCAATTAATTCTTGAGAAACCTTGCTACATGTTTTATTGCAGATTGATTAAGCACATTTAGAGTAATCCAAGTAGCTTCTAATGCACGAACAAAGCACACACTAGTTTAATTTTACAATATATTTGGCACAGTCATGCCACAACAGTAATACGGTAGCGGTAGTCCGCGTTGTTCTATAGTGAGCCCTCCATCTCAGTTTTGATTACTGTCCTCGTCCCTTCTTCAGCTTTAACGGGAGTCATATTGAGAAAAATCTCACGGTCTGAGGCTCTCGCTCTTGTACCCTTGAGCTGGACAGTACACACTAACAACATTTATTGTCATCGCTGTCGTACCGTCAACACGGCACGGGTCTGATCCTGCAAACCATGGTTTGATAGTACCGCCTGGAAAATTTATATCAGTATCATAGCTGAAGATTAAGCAAGGGCAAACTTGAGAGAGTACAACGCCATTTAGCTATTCCAGATGTAAGAGACGCTCTACGTGGGGCATGTGAACACAGCGCAAGAAAATGATAAAATTATTGACAGTAGGTTTTGGGGCATAATCCCCGGATAAGTTCCGAGTTAACAGCGACTCTAACTAGAAAGCCTATAGAACAAGTTTTCGCGACCATGATGTGCGCCAACAACGTCTGCACTTTTGACCTACCTTGGCATGACGTCCACCCAATACAACGGTTTATGAAGCTAGCTTATTGCTTTTGGCAAGGGCAGAGACAATGTCAACAGCACATAGCGTACCTTTCTAGTCCGCACCTAATATGCGCTGCCAGTTATCTAAATACTAACAGTGTGGGTTGTGTCAGGAACGCTGGCCTTTTTGTCATTATTTTTCACACGCTTCTTATTCAATTGAAGATGGCATACTTAATTGATAGTAGCTGACACGAGAAATTCAAACCATCAAATCGATTGATCAACTTACTTAAATTCCCGTTCGTGTAAGTTTCCCTGAAGGGCAAATAAATTTTTGAAATCTAGTGGGGGAATCAATACGAGGCTACATAAAGTAGACAACAATGCTGGCTGACAGTGGATTACTCTTTGTCCTGCAGCACATATGTCATCCTGCCTCTCATGAAAAAAGCAAGATTTCAACGCCGATAAGAAGTTTCATCCAAAATGTTCTACTCAATGGACGCAGATACAGTCGTGTAATTAGTGTAATACACCCAGAAAGAAGGGTCATTGCTAGTGCTTTTAGTTCGTACTGAACCCATATCGGGAGCAATAAACGAATTTCAGAAAATGCATATTTGGAAAATCAAATTTATTCAGCTTATTTAAATTGATTTAAAATAATATGCACTTCAATTTTAATTTTACAATTCCACGGTGTTCATTTGCTTAGCATACCAATTAGTTGTCTGATGTCAACGACAGAACTTGAACAAGTCAGTCCCGCTTTAACATGACAACTGAATGCAGTTTGTCTTGAAATGTGACGCTAATTTTGATAAAAATTGCTTAAAATGGACTAATTTGTGTACAAATTTAAATACAATGGAAGCTGACAGCTAGGAGGAGCCACTGGACCTCACCACGCAATGTAAGGTTTTTAAAGAGTCAATTTTAAAATTTTGTGAACACAATAATTTGATTGATTGTATTTTGATCAATAATACGATTTTTTAAATTTCAATTCTGATTACATTGAATAATTAATTGTATTTGTTAATTTTAATGTATTTACAAACTCCCAGCCCAATTCAAGTGTCCAACGTGCTTGAAAACATTCAAGGAACGACGATATTTAATTCAGCATGAAAAGAAACACAAGCCTCCGGAAGCAACTTGTACAATATGCCAGCCTCCCAGCTCCTTTCAGCACAGGGGTAAACTTTTCAATAACGATGAAGTCTTGGAAATTTAATCCATTCGATTCGTTTTAAAAATTATAGGTGCCTTAGTCAATCACCGCGCCAAAGTTCACGGAGCTTTGCCGTATCTTTGTGGTAAAGAACGTTGTGAGGCAGCATTTGCTACCAACGGTAAGCATTAAGCAAACCTCAAGCACATTTTAGTTTTTTTCTTTCCCCTAAGAATGCAATGTTTAAATTCTTCAGCCGAGTTACAAGAGCATTTGAAAGAGAACCATACAAAATGTGACAGATGCAATGGAGTCTTCCGTACTCCAGCTGGATTGAAGCTTCACCAGAAGAAATGTGTACGTTCGGATGCAGAGAGTCTCACATCCTTTCAATCCACTGACTCTGGTGTTGCCTCTGATGAGTCGAGGGACTCGAGAAACTTGGAAACTTCAACTGCATCATCATCGTCATCATTATCGCTCCAATCCAATGCCTCAAGACAACAAGAATATTATGTAGTCACAGTTGTGACTTCTCGCTCGAGGCAAATAACTCCGGACATGCGGCAGGTCTTTTTAGTCGCCGTAAGGCTTCTTACGACGACTTTATAAATCGGTCGCATCAGGTTAGGTTAGAAATGGTGTTCG
>JAQIWI010001108.1:0-18976 GCA_034698825.1 Deuterosminthurus bicinctus | reverse complement strand
CACACATAAATCCATCACCCGTCTATTTGGCTCAGGTTCGGATCTCATATGAATTGAGTCCATCCTGACCGCGTTCAAATTGGGTTCTTCTACTTATATAAGATGGCTGATGCACTTAAGGCAGACTGAAAATATGAGCCTATTACCTTTTAATATGTTTTGAATTCCCAGTACGTTTGCACTGCACTGCACTGCTGATGGTATCGTCTACGTGTTTCAATCTCAATCAGTAGACAATTTAAATCGGATATGATGGGTTTGATTATATTGCTCGCACGTTGCATTGGGAGTCAAAGCAGGCTTTAAATCATAGGGTGCTCCTTTTACTTTTCATACGTACTTGCAAAACAAAGCAAAAGTAACGCTACTGATTCCCATGAAAGCCATAGACTCTACCCGCTGTTCTTCTAAACTTTTGCAGTCAGTCTTAGTCGACTGTGCAAATATTTGTCTGTGAATGTGGATTTTCTGGAAGGGCGCAGCGCTTGAACTTACTGTAGTGCTCTGCTTGCCAAGTAGAAGACCTTTCACAACAGGATGCCAAACACGTTTTGATTCAATGGAGAGCAGCGGAAAGCTTGCGTTATTTAAATAAAGGCTGATTAGTTATTTTGATTGATGAGCTGGCGGTTTAGGCCGTTAACCTTCACCAGCTTCTGTCGCATTCCAATCCTGCTGGACGAAAAACAGTACTTAGGTTACATGTAGTAATGAGGTAACGGATCCGATAATGATAGACAGTTTCACAGCTAGCTCACACAATTGGTTTTCTTCCACCTGGATGCTGTGTCAAAGCCTTATTAGGGGGCTGTATTTTATTGATGAACCTGAAAACATCCCATGACTTCGGAACCACGTGATAATGCAATTAAAAGTAGCTTATAGTCACCTGATTTTCTAGACATCATCGAAATTCTCCCCACCCACATGACACAAGAGGTACGGGGTGGAGAATTTTGGAGGTACTTGAGTTTGAATACCCCGTATCTCTCGTGTTTGTGGACCGATTTGGCATAAATTTTCTACTAAGATACTTTGTTTAATTGGGTTTATTATCGCATTTCAGAATTCCTGAAATTGTAGAAGCTCAAGAGTTTATGTCATGGCGAGCTGGGTGCTTCAACTTCTTTCTCGGAACCGTACTGGCAAAAGCTATAAAAAAAACCTCCGCATTACAAATATTTGCCAAGAATTGCCCGGTCATCTCAAATGAAACAACTTTCAAATCCAAGGGCCGTGGTGGTCCGAAGAATCAGCACTGGGACTTTCAAGCAGAATTAATTGACATAGGATAAGCCTCTTTATCTCCTTCCCACTCAGTCAGTGTGTCTTTGGTTACCTTGGAAATGGATTTGCCATGTTCCTAGCAATTCAATGATAAATCAATCGACGACTAGTTCAATGCTTCTCAATTTTTGATTCCAAATCACTACTCCTCCTTTGATGTGCTAATAATGGCATTGCTTTCCTAACATTTGCTCACACGTATGCAAATTGTGCGGTGAATCCGTAACTGTAGCGTCAGAAAATTTAGTGTAACAATCACAAGGACATGACGAGACGAAGCTTTTCCTTTCCCCCCCACTTTCCCAACGGTGAAAACTTTCATTTTCGCCCTCCTCTCGGCAGCATTCATAAACTTGGAGGGGGAAATCCAACCACATTTCACTACATGAAATGCAAATATAATTGTTGGAAAATATCCCCCCCCCCGATGGGGAGCAGGAAAGCTGAGAGCTTGTAGAAGGAAGTTTTAAACTGTCAGCCCTAAAATGTCGGAAGTCATTCATAAAACAAGGTGTATACTTCAAGTTGGCCCACCCTGTACACACACCTCGACCTCAGTGCATGATCTCTTTAACCTTCAAAATCTCAGTGTTGAAATAAATAGATCACGTTCATTTAATTTGAGCCAGTAAATGGCATCATGACAAAAAATTTTATTGAAGGCTTTACTAGAATAAAGCTTTCTTACATAATGATTGCAATTAATAATACTTTGGGACAAAGAGGAAAGCACGAACGCACGGGAATCTATTCAAAACTGGGAAACATGAGAATGATTTCCTTCACCTGTAAACACGAAATAAAAGTTAGGATAAGGTTTGTCCTCATGAAGTCATAGTCAATAATGTTTTACTAAGGATTGATTGCTGCTTACGATAAGGATTTCCATCTCCTTCAAGGGTACTACTCGCTTTTTGCAGCAAGATTATGTTCATCACTAAGTAAACGATCGCAACAAGCCAACTGATAAGCTTTAAGAAACTGTTTTTAGCGATGAGAACTGCAAAGACAACAGTCAAGGTCAAAAGAACGAAGTTAATGATGGTGAGTAAAATGACGAGTAAATCCATTTCACTTATGAAGTGATCCCCGCTTGAAACTTCTACCCCCGTTTCCATGATGTCCACGTTGCTGCAACTGTACGTTCAGTTAAATGAAATGAGTGGAATACGATCCGATGCCGTTCAATGTTTTAATTGGAGATGATGCAGGTGAAATTTATAACTTGAGTTTCAACACTTTCTCTCTTGCTTCCAAACGATCCCTACGTTACTATTTGCGCCAAGACTGAAACTGCACTGGTCGTTAAGAAAGAAGTGTAAGACTTTATGAGTAAGACTTTATCTCTATTCTGATTCCTTCCTGTGAGCGGAGCAGCCAAATTTCTAATTAGAGAGCTAAGGATGGCTGCCCTCGTTTTATAAAGAGTAGATGGGGATGCATCAGAAGAATCAAAACAAAAACCGGATGGGAATCGTCTTAAATAAACAGTCCATGCATAACTGATTAAACAGACGTTCTTATAGTCTCTCAAGTATAAGAGATTGGTAAACTCTAAAAGGGCGACCGTATTCAATTTGTAATTAAGCAGAACAATTTACATGTGTGCTTCATCCATGAAACACAATTGACATATTTATTCAAACAATAGTTTTCGTCCTAAGAAGACAAAAAGCCGGCCAATTTTACAAGGTACTCAAAGCCCAAATTATAAGCCGTCGGGGTCACCCTGTGTTCTGTGTGAGGGAACGCGGAGACGAAGGTCTATGAATTCCCTACTCGCACCAAAGGGGACTTATGTAGGTGGATGGAATTTATGGGCAGATTGGATGAACCAAGATTATATAAAAATATATAATATTTATTAAACGGAAACAAAAGACTAAACGAAGATAATGACAGTGTCAAGTGTACTGTCCAGAATCAAGATTGAGACTGTCGACTGACAGTCGGCTTTTATAGTAAAGAGTGACCTCAATTACACTCTTCTTCTTCTCTCTCCAGCTAATTTAACAATTATTTATTATGATAATATTATGAGGTAAACAATATTTAAATGAAAAGATAAAGTTTTGTTGTCAATGCACTCGCATTGCAACATTAACAAATATACCCAAATGTAATGTCTCTCAGCCGCGGGTTGACCTGAGAGAACATTATTACTCTTACACTAATTAACATAGTATGTCGGTAGTTCCTACTACCGACCATTCAAACCAAATGAATGACATGCGAACCTTTTCGCTTATCAAGGGATGGAGATATTTCTGCCATACCCTTGGACCATTGAAGGGCCAAAGTGTGGAGTTTCTAACTCACACTTTTTACACATGAAATTATATCAATCATGTACATACTACTACAATAATCATCATCCTTCTTCTCCACTCACATCTGAAGTTTTTCTTGTCTCACTAATGAATATAACAACAGACTCAGGGAAGCCGTTTATTTACTCAATATTTACTTCAAGTTATCATTATCAGGTAAAATGTGCGCACGGATGGACTGAATATTTAAAAGTCAAGGGTGTGCTAATAGATAAGTATGCATTACCATGCATGCCAATTGACAGCCTTGCAAGATGCTGATGGAGGAGATTATTAAAGTGAGGTCATACCCAAGGTGAGTTGAGACATCAAGATTGCAACGAGCAGTTGAGAGGCATAGCCATTTTTTGATAAATTTGTGTTCATTTACAAGCCGACAACCACTGCTAGTAAGTTTACCGAACTCTTTGTGTTTTAATTGCTAGGAGCCCAGCCAATCAATTCCCAAGTTACCAAATATCAACTGATTAAACAGGAAGCAGACAAAGGGGCGAAATGCAAGTGAAACAAATTGGGAGGAGAAAGTTTGACAGATGAGCTCTAGAGAAATGTGTGATAGAACGTGTAGCATAGAGTGAAGCAGACCGGGAGCGAGCTATTCAGTCAGAACGGGAGACAGTCAGCTTACCAGACCTGGAGAAAAGAGAGTATAGCACACGAAGCTTCATGGCGAACCAAGTTGCTTTAGTATTATTTACTTCTGAGTGATACACTATTTTTGAGAAATACTATTTATGACATGACATTAAATTTAACTAATTACTGAACTTGATTCACGGCAGAATTCAATACGAAACAATGGCTGAATTTTGACAATTTAGTTTCCAGCGATTGAGCTCATGATAAAAGCTATCAGCTCCAAGGTACTGAATGTTTACTAGACAACTTGTTTCTTAATTTGGCTACTCTGTGTACTGTGTACAAGAAACCGTCAAGAAAAACGTCTTAATCAGTGGGCATGTAAAGTGAATTTGGCCTGAGAGAATGATAAGACTGAGAGACAGTCCTAAGTACTCGTTTAACGCACTATTTGGTTAAGCAAAAGACTTCGTAAAAACAGTACTGTGACGACATAGTACGTAAGGGTTCTAACATCTCTTCAGCTGGAGCCAAGCTGTGACCGTAGAAGTCCTCGTACTTTAACAAAGAGCACTACTTGACTTTCTCTGCTGGCGTCGCTTTCAAGGATTTCATTTGGTCAGGAGGTCATTTGGAAGAAATTCAACTCCAAAAATTGACGGATCTAAGTTTTAAAATTAAAAAATTGGAAGACCTAAAGCCATGGCTGGTAATAGTCACTGTACAAATCAATGTTTAAGATTTAGCTCTTTTTAGCAGTTGTTTATTCTTGCTGTACGCAATAACAGTACAATTATACAATCCAAGGAGGAAGGCAAATGAATCACCAATGAGTCACGGCCAATTCGAAAACACCAGTTCGGCTGTAGACTTGATTTGCGCTCAGTATGTCCTTTCTAACTCTACAGTTTTATTCCATGAGCGTTGTTTCTCATTAAGTTTTATTGTGAACAAAGTTCTTCCACCGAGGTCTTTTAGCATTTCAGAGCGTTCAATTTTTAAGTACCATTATTTCCGGAGCTGGGCTTCACTAAGTACCACTAGTTGATAATGCTACACAGACGAATAGATCTGGTAAGTGGATTGACTATTTGAGGTGAATGCCACGGCAAATTATAACAATCATGGTCATCTTGAAATCCGATGGAAATAGCTAGTGGGCAACGGATGCAGAGACAGCGTTCTTGAAACCGCCAGTGCAGTGGCTGCTCTAGTGATCAAATGGGTGAAATCTTCCACGGTTGACACGATGCAAAGTGGCGACACAAATTTAAATTCTGATTAGGAAATCGGCTGGGTAAACAATTTGACTGAGTTCACACGCGGTCGGTCAGTCCAATAATGGTTGACATTCAAATGAGTTCAATGTCCGACTCAGGTTGGAATAAACTCACGCTAGTCCAATACGCCTGTAAGATAGCCAAGAGACAGTCTTTTAGTAGAGTTTCACTTTTGAAATTTTCTTCAACACTAAATGACATATGGTCACAAAAGAACAAATGTAATGTGCCTTTAGCATGGGCAATACAGGGGCCGAAGAAGCAAGTTCCCACTTGCCACCTACTTTCCCTTTCTTTCTCAGTTGTAATCTACTTTAGCTCATCCGCTCATCTTATCCACCTTGAAATGCAATGACCTCTTGGCACTCCTATGCCAGTTATCTTCACGTGTAAAGGTAATGCGTAAAGGCTAATTTAGATGTAGATTTCATTATTCCTACTGCACGCACGTAGCAGGTTGGGTTTTGTTGGCGACAGTAGCACTTAAAGCAGTTGAGTAGCACCCTGTAATCGCAAGAGTGACTGGAATACTTGATCTTTTTGAAATCAAACATAACGTTCACTACTTTTTGTGGTATCACAAGGACACAAGCCTTACCAGACTGCGGACACATTGGATAAAAATTTCCAATTCTTAGTTTCGAATCACAGCCATTTTAATGAGGATGAGTGTCACATTAAAATATAACTTTTTTGAAAGGAATAAAATTAAAATAAGACTTGTGTGGGAATTTTTGACGCAATGATTGGTCACCACCTTGATTGATAGTTGATGATTGTTGGGAGATGGAACCGCAAAAGCTATGGGTGATGTATGGATTATGTGTGGAGCCGGAGTTAATAAACGTGGAAGACAGATGGATTTACTTCACGAATTAAGGGCCGCTCTTTATTAAGATGTTAACACGACGAGGGCTACTCTCTGACTCACGAGCACTCCGCTGAACTTTTCAGAGCAAGGCCTTTGAAGTAAGAGACAATTTTGTATGGGAGTAAATAGATAAAACACTGAAAAGGGTCTGAAATATGCTGGAATGCACCTTTACAATTAAGGCCAATATAGATATACAGATGAGAACATTAGGTGGCATGATATGCCACAAATTCCAACCTGGCACCTCGATACCACCAAAGTTCTTCAAAATATTCAGTTTTAGAGTTTGAAACCTACCCTCAGGCCCCATTGTACGCCTTCAGTCCGGAAATTTGTTTGTGATTAATTGGGATGGGTGCAGCAGTAGTGGGAAATCCGTATCAAAACCACAGAATCAGGAAACTTTCATCGTGTCTTGGGCTCATGAGCTTGACGCTCCAAGAAATAGGCAAGTTCCGTCTGGCTTTTGGCTGGTTGAGAGTGGTGAGATCATTTCCATTGCATTGAGGGAATGAATGGGAACAAGAGTGATGGTAATTTATGATATGAATTATGCAATGAGAAATGAGAATGAACAACACAAGTGCCGGATCAAATAAAATCTCTTTGATTGGACAATTCAACACACTCTCCTAAAGATTATTTAAGTTCACTTTATTAAGCACAAAGTATAAGCACAAATTTTAATGTTAGCTAGACTCATTCCGATGCTTATCATACACGAGGGACTTTGGAGTTGAGATATAGCTAAAGCTTACAGTTAATTGACAACACATTGCATTGTAAGCGGTCTGAGGCGAAGGGCATATACTATAGTAATTAGTTCACAGGAATACACACCAAAACTTGTGAAATTTCCTGCACATTTCATGATCTTCCTGATACAAAATCTTCATTAACTCTTCTCTATTTCCTGCGGGGTACTCTCTCAGGTAGATACTTCGTGGGCTCCTATAATGCGGACACCTGTACATTACGTGATATACATCATCAGTCTCATCAAGCTTACAAAGTTCATACTTAATATTTTAAATATTGTTTCTCCCCTCCCTTCCAGTACTTCCAAATTACATTTAGATTGTTCCTCTTTCCATTCAAACAAATACTTGGGAAATTGCTTCTTAGGTTTATTTTCTTGTCACGTCAATTCTTCCAGCAGGTATTTGCTTGTAGTCACGTGTGTCTTCATCGCACTGTAGTAGTCCAGTCTCCAGTCCCCTGGTACATTTTATGACATTTCCTGTTGTAACTATGAAGAAAAAAAGTGAACAACAATAATATTAAAATATTGCTGCCATCTTGACTTGCGAAATCACACCTTGGCAGCTTCTAAACTTTTACTCTCTCAAAAAGGGGCAAAGTATGAATTTAGTTTGGTGAAAGTGCAGCTCCCAAAGCAAGTGATTTACATCACCACAAAAAACAAGGTTCTCAGCCTTTGTAAAACAAAGTAAAGACAACCACTTGCTGAGTTCTCAGTTAAGAAAAACCTAACCTTACCTAAATTTTAATTCCCGTCACGGAGCAAGTCTTTTAAGGAAATGTTCACAACAGACTTGTCGGCCAATCTTTTGAACTGTCACAGTTGTACGAAAAAATGCATTTGTTTTATTTGTCTTCCAATGAAGCAAATGAATAAGTTTCTAGCCACGGCTTAAGCCGTTGGCTATAGAAGAGACCTCAAAATCGCATTTTTTGTCCACCGAGCTGGAGGTCACATGAATGGTAAGATTGACACGAAAGGTTCATGGTAATGAAGAGCTTGAACTGGAATACACGCTTTCGCTACTGCCAGTCCCGGATGTCAACTCATTTAGCGGTAATAAATTGAAAACCGAAAAAGGCTAAAAAATAACTCAACAAAAGCTCACTGGGACGACGATGACGTCATCCTATTGCGTCGTAGACTTCGGCCTGTGCCGTGTGCTGACTCATGCTCGAGGTTGATGTGGCATGGGGAGGACTGGGAGGTGACGACATAGGTGAGCGGCGAGGGGGTAGCTGGGACACTTTATAAATGCAAGGTTACCGTGAACTTCACAACCAGTTTGCCGCTGGAAGCCTTATACGAAGGGCCTCAGTCGCTCGGCTTTAAAGCACCAGTCGAAGTTATTATAGAACTAATAGGGAGTGTCTTTTAAGGAACATCAGACCCATAAAAAATACTTTCTGTTCCAGATGCGACGTCAAAACTCTAATTCGTGATTGGAATCAACTTTCTGTGTGTGAATTAGTGACCATTCATTTTTAGCCACAGTGTGACTTTAGAAATTACCAGGAAATCACTTATATTGTGCACAAGGTAGAGTCACATGAGTTGTTAGACTGATGCAAAAGTTGATACGTCATCATGAAGGATTCCACCTGGAATACGTGCTGTTCAAGTGTCACTTCCCGATGTAAACTCAGTCAGCGGCAATAAATTAAGAGCCGAGAGTTGATCAACAAAAATAATTCAAAAGATACGGGGACCAGGATGACGTCACCCTATTGCGTCGTTCATTTCGGCCTGTGCCCTGTGATGACTCACGCTCGAGGTTGACGGTACATGGGGATGAATGGGAGGTGACGTCATCTTATTGCGTCGTTCACGTCGGCCTGCCCCGTGCGATGACTCAAACTTGAGGTTGACGGGGCATGGGAAGGGCTGGGAGGTGACGTCATCCTGTTGCGTCGTTCACGTTTGCCTTCCCCGTGTGATGACTCATGATCGAGGTTGACGGGACATGGGGATGACTGGGAGGTGAAGTTATCTTATTGCGTCGTTCACGTCCGCCTGTCCCGTGCGATGACTCAAGCTTGAGGTTGACGGGACATGGGGAGGGCTGTGAGGTGACGTCATAGGAGAACGGCTGGGACTAGGATGACGTCATCCTATTGCGTCGATCGCTACGGTCTGTGCCGTGTTCTCGAGGTTGCCAGAAAATGGGGACGGTTGGGAGGTGACGTTTCCTATACACCTCACACAATCACTCACTTCCAACAAATCATTTCCCACAGCCGGGGCTTCCACGCTCGACAACGTCGGGATATTTTCTCTTTGAACTGATCCAACTACCCTCTAAATAAAAGACTTGACCTTTTATCTTGTGCACACCAAAGTTTAGAGCCTTAGTAAGTGCCTAACTGTACGCTATAGACTATCACTATAGCAAAGCGTAGGACACACAGAGCTGGTCGCTGTCAGAGTAACAGTGCTGAAGGTGGAAGAGAGAGTGTGTGTTTTTGGTCTCGAGTTTACGAGAATTCGCCTTAGAAGAGACGTAGATTATGAGTCATCCAAATGAAAGATGTAAAAAAGTGCGCAACCCAAACTAGTTGACATATCGACATGGAAATAACACTGACATGTCCATCGTGACCTGCAGTACGTTTTTTTACCACAGCTTGATATGTCAATTCATGTGCTCACAAATCCCGAAATTCCGCAAGCACGATTAAAAACTAAATCGGGGGAGAAAATGACGTCATTTTGCAGAGGAAAGGTTTGTTTACATCCCTCAGCGGCCGAGCACTGATAAGGCCTCTTACGTCACTTGCCTCACTGTTGGAATGCCTCGATTGCATCAGCTTCACTTAGCTCACTGCTGGAATGCCTCACTGGCTCGCGTTCCTGACTATACAACTATTTCTTTGCCTCATGTTCTTTTTTGACCAGCTCTCCCAGCTTTCCAACAGGCTCCGAATCGAAGTCCTACGATTTTGGCTGCCGTTAAATGGTTAAAAGTACTGACAAAAACAAGTTTTTTCGCGGGGTTAGATGGCCCACAAGGTCACCCATTAAATACATACGGCTAGGTCAATTTTCAAATTTTGGGTCCACTTGTCTCCTGCTAGGAGTAGGATATTGACCTCGGGGTTTTTAGCATTGAAATCTACGCAAAAAACGTCAGGGGGCGTTTGTAACATGACAAAAGTCTGCTGTTGACACCATGCTGCCTTTTTTACCTGTGGAGGTCAAACGATAAGAGCTAGAACCGAGATCTTCGAAACGCCCCCTGACGTGTTTTGCGTAGATTACAATGCTAAAAACCCCGAGCTCAACATCACAATCCTTCCAGAAGAAAAGTGAACGCAATTTAAAAATTGATCTAGCCGTATTTATTTAATGTGTGACCTTCTGGGCTATCTGACCCCACCAAAAAACCTTTTTTTGTCATTCCTTTTAACCATTAAACGGCGGCCAAAACCACAAGACTTCGACTCAGAGAATAGGCTCGAGACCCACGAACTTCGGGTTTCGCGATTTTTATACTTCTGTTCCACTCTGCCACTAAGAAAGTGCGCAGGATTTCTCTGGTTCTCAAGCACAGGACTAAATACAGAAGGCGTAGAATTTTAGAGAAAGAAAGCTTTGGTAAGCGTGAGAAACTGCATTGAGCAGATGAGGATTTCACTACCCATTCAATTAGTTTGATTTCAAACCTGTCCTCAATTTTTCATTTCCTGTCTCAATCCTAAATTTACAATTGGCCTTGGCTAATTAAACTTTCTTCTCAGTGTTTACTCTGTTTTAGTTTTCTGGTCGTCATCTCGCTTTTATTTGTAATACAAAATGAATGTTTTGTGCAAAGGTACGACATCAGTACGCATGCAGCATTCGATTGCATTTATTGTTTCAATTTTTGTGAGATTTTGGACTGTTTGTTATACTTCACCTTTTAATTTTATGACTGTGGGCATTGAGGGACTTGGAAAGGAGTCGTCGGTATACTGACTGAGGGATCGCTGACATAAGTAGTTAATTGACAATAGATTCAAAGGCGTTTATTGTTGCGTTCATGTTAAAGAGATTGTTTCAAATACTTTCTCCAGTGATTTTGTTCAGCTGAGCTGAAACCATTTTTATTATTGTTTCCAGGTTGTTCAGATTGCTTGGCGAGCGCAAAACAGATTTTTAGCTGTTTTTTTTTCAGTGCAATAGGCTACATAGTGAGCGTAGGTGGGTATAAGACACTGACTGAAGTCAGCCTCCGCCTGCACTCACTCAGAAAGCAAATAGTTACACCTTTCTCATCTCCTCGGTCGGTGTTAGTCTTTACTCAGGCGCATTTCTATTCCTTTACTCCTCTTGCTCAATCTACACTCGCACTCACTCTGCAGTCCCCTCAAATCACTAGAGCTTCCAAGAACTGTGGCTGCTCTTCTTGTCCCTCAGGCTCGTTTTTAAATGAGACCGAACTTAATTGAGTTCACTTAATCAGGAATTTTCGTTGGCAATATTAACAGCTCAAGTGGTATAACCCACCTGAAAGAGGCTCTTTGTAAATTATTGCTTGCAAACGTGCCAATGAATTCAGTGTCACTGAATTACTTGGTGTCTTACTTTCCAATGTTCAAGTACATTACAAAATTCATTAAAAATTCTGAGTGTAGTTCACCCCATGCCAACTCGGTCACATATACTTACACGTCTCAGAAGCCCATCTTAGAGTTCTGCGTCAATTCGAAAATCCATTCCAAAATATTCCCACCTACACATGTGTAGAGCTAAATAATTGGGGTTGATTTTGCAAAAGTCATCCAATAGAAGTAATGCTTCACTGGATAGAAATTTGTCTTCAGCTGTCACAGATCTACCAACGATTTGAATTTTGGCACATAAATAGTGAGATTATCTACATCCAATAATCCCTTATCCTACCAGCTATTTCATGTAAATCACCAACATGAACGTTTTTCCCTTTGGTGTAATGATCACAGATGAATGGTTTCCGGTCGTTTTCTCCTGTTTAAACAGCATTAAAATCAAAAACAAAAATAATTGTGCTCCTGGCAGCTCACATCTATCTCCTTTAAGAGGCTTTGCTCAACAAATTTATTTAAATATTCTTCCCAACTTTTTCCAGATTACTGCGCGAGCACAATACAGAGCTTCAGCTGCTTTTTTCAAGTGCAACAGGCTACAGTGGGCTTGGAAAAGTTAGGAAGAATAAACTGACTCTGAGTGGGTGAAACACATTGAACTCATTGTCAGTATCAGGCTTCACTCAGGCGCATTTCCGATCTTTTACTCCTCTCTTTCAACTTACCCTCGCATTCGCAAGGTGGAAATCAAAGTGTAACTCGGGAGTCGAGAACGCCCTTGTGGCTCCTTTATTCCCATCTCATGTCTTACTTTGTTTCCTCACATAAGGAGCTAACAAACTCGTTGCTGCCTCAGTCACCACTTCAGTTTGCAAGAGCTGTGACTGCTCATTTTCAGCCCGAGTGAAACGAGTTGGCTATAGAAGCGACCTGGAAAATGATTAATCATTTTGCAAAGACTTTAACAAGTCCACAGCCGGTACCACTTGACATATCGACATGGAAATTGTACTGTCATGCCCGTCGTGACATGAACCAATCGCTGTTAAATTTTAAAGCTAGTATGTCAATTTAGTTTGGCCAGAATCCACGATTTCCTGTGAATCGTTTTAAAAACGTTGGGAGAGGGTGACGTCAGCTTTCCTCAGTTTTCAATTTTAGAATTTGCTGGTTTATCTGGAAATTGTTGTCGATTTGAATTCCAAGGACAGAGGTGTATAGCTGTACGAGCAGACCATACAAGGCAAGCTCTTTTTACATTTTTGTAAATATTGTGTGCATTTGCACTGTGCAAGGTTAGTGCAACGACTGCAGCAGACTGTCCCCGCACAGAACTTCCAAGTATTTACTTATGTGAACTTGGAAGTAACTCGGGCTATGGTGATGGTGATTCTCAGCTCAAGCGTGCTATATAATTATTTACAGGGTAATCTCAAAGCATCAAACTTCCCTTTGCACAGTGCCTAAAACTCAAGCAGGCAACCATCTCGGAGCTGGGGAACTAATGGGAGAATCGGCAGGAGAAATCGTTTTAGTTATCACCCCCACTCCCTCCCAAGGTATGAGTAGAAAACAGTTTGAGTGTCCACTGTATGTAAACGTCTTCAAGGAATTTCCTCAACTCCGATGGCACCTCCTGTCAGTGCATCCAAAACGGGAAATGACTATGAAGTTGAGCAGTATGAAGATACGGTCGTAGGATTGACACTTTTGTATGCTTAAGCATTCTAATACATATGTGTCCTCGATTTAGCGGTCACACCTTGTTATAATGGCCATTTTTTATAACAAACCTCATTTACAACAGCCTTGCACGATAATTAATCAATTAATTAGCCAAGCTATATCTTCCCGTAACAAACCTCATTTCCTGCAGCCTTGGTGAATAATTGTACTAGTCATGCTTGATAATCCAGAACCTTCGTTGCAATAATTTTCCAGTTCATAATGATGTTCGCATCATCTCTTATGCAAAATGTTTTGACAGCAGCAGGACTTGAACTTGCATTTCCGTCACCTGCAGACGGCGTCTTGAGCTATTAGACCATACTGTCTTGTTGAAAATCAGTGTAAAATAAGTCGCTATCATACTTGCAACACTTTGTGTGTATTATTTGACATGCTAAAACTTTTAATTGATTTAAAATCGATTAAGCAAGCAATTTCCTTTACATTATTTTATGCAAAATCGGTGCCAGCACGTTTCTTCGTGTTATCATTAAGCTTTAATTTCTCATATGCTTAACCTAAAGCCGGTAATTTAATTCTCACTAGAGGGCGCAAAACGCAAGAATTAAAAAATTTACACGCAATTGCTTCCCAATTCAACGCTATAGCTTGATTTAGTGCTCAATGAAGTAAATTTGCACACACACACGCAAACGTGATTATTGTGCAAACTCGCAATTTAGGCTGTTTTCTATGTACATTCATTCTTACATAGAAAAGCACAATATGTACAGCTTCGGAAATCATATGCCAGTCAGTTTATGTGTAATTGAGCACGTGTTAACATGGCAGCAATTAGAAGTTCCTACACGAATGTTGCTACAAGTGCTGCTTTCACCGGACTTTCCACGTTCATAAAAAATCGCAAGTGGAAAAACAAACAGCAAGTTGAAGATGAGCTTTATTATGACATTTATTCTTTGCCTGCTGTCTGATAAATTTTTCGGTCCTTCTCTCGTCTCATTGTGCACAGTCCGTCGTAAACAGCGGTAAGACATTTATAACTTTAATTGGAACTTTGTATTAATTGTTAATTTTGGTTTAGTAATCATCATGAATTGCAAGAAATCAAGCAAATCAGCTCAGCCATCGGAGCAAATGTCAATTAATGCAAATGTGACGGAAGAGAATCCTTATGCTGTTGAATTTTTTACTAATGAAAATTCGTTTAAACTTGACTCCGGAATTTCTATTAGAAGCCAGTTTTCCACAAGTGATAATTGTTATTACGCTTACATTGGAAAAATTCACAAAGTTAAAGACGTAAGTGTTACACGTTGCACCATCACTGACTGTGTGCTCCTTTTGATGTTGGTGAAAGAATTGATCCCGAGATTGAAAGAACATTCAACTGTAGTGGATAGCATTAATTGTTGTGACCAAAAATTTATTAAATTTGTAGATGGTGAAGGTCCCTTTGATCTTGTGATTGATGATATTTGTTTTAAATTTGCATGTCATGAGGGAGAAAATTTATACTTCTTGTACATTTACACCAAAGTACGAGAGCATGATCAGTTGGCTGGTTCAACTGTCATATTAAATTTGCAGTCTACGCTGTTGCTAATGAAGTTTTTGAAGCAGATTGATACAGTCGAATTACAGATAAAAGCAAAAAAAATGGTACAAAAAACTTGCAAAAATTATGTAAAAGCGAAAAAATGTGATTACTGTACTTAAGATTATGCTTTCTTTGGATTTTGAAATAAATTTTAATTGAATTAAAGTTAAAGTTATAATTGTAAAATTGATAAAAAAATCATATAATTAATAAAATCTCCCAAAAAACTATTTATTTGCTAATTACAATTACAACTGCAATGTTGTTTGATTTGCGTGATAAAACATAAAATCAAGTCATAGTGTGAGATACAAAGCCAGTTGGAGAAAATTGCATAGAAAGGATTAAACCTTGCGTTTTGCGCCCTCTGGTGAGAAAAATATTTCCGGCTCTATGCAAAGCATTTTTGAAATAAAAACGTTATCATTACATGCAGAAACGTGCTGGCATACACTTTGCATAGTCAAACACATTTAAAATTGCATACAGAATCAATTTTTATCAGCTGAATGCTTCAGAATGATGAAGGATACACAAAGCTTTGCAAGCATGAGAAGAAATTAATTTCCTTCTGCTTGTAACAAAACTACGTGGTCTGAGCGTGGAATATAAAGCCAGTTGGATGAAATTGTATAGAAAAGAATAAACCTTGCGTTTTGCGCCCTCTGGTGAGAAAAATATTTCGGGCTTAATGCAATGCAATTATAAAATTAAAATGTCATTATTACATGCAGAAGCTTGCTGGCATACAGTTTGCATAGTCAAAAACGTATAAAATTGCATACAGAATCGATTTTAATCAACTTAATGCTTCATAATGCTAAAAAATACACAAAGCTTGGCAATTATGAGACTAAATTAATTTCCTTCTGCATGCAACAAGAGCATTGTGGTTGAGGAAGCTTGCTTTAGTTGCTAGAGATTTAGTTTCAAATCGTTTTTTCTGTCAAACCATGATGTAAAAATCATTATGAACTGGAAAAAACGATTCGCAATTAATGCAAAGGAGAGTCTGGATTCTCAATTATGACTAGTGCAATTATTAACCAGGAAATGAGGTTTGGTAGGAAGATGATTAGCTCGGGTAATTGATTAATTATCGTGCAAGGGCGTTGTAAATGAGGTTTGTTATAAAAGATGGCCATTATAACAAGGTGTGACCGCTAAATCGAGAACACATATGTATTAGAATGCTTAAGCATACAAAAGTGTCAATCCTACGACTATCTTCATACTGCTAAGTTGGTGACGGAACGCTATGGAATTGCTGTGAGTAAATTTTGTTCAAATTACTCATGTGTCTTTTGCTAAAATTTTACAATGCTCTCTACTTTACAGGAAAGATGTCCAGAAACGCCAACAAGTGCAACATTAGATTCTCATCATGTGCAAGAGACCTCCATATGCTGCACACAAACACATGGAATGTTGCAACCTGCAGTGAAAGGGACGGGAACGACCACAAAGACCTGCTTTCAAGCTTCTCGTAAACCCGGTCGTTGAGTTGCTGCTTCTTCTCAAATTCAAAGCGATCAATGTGGCAGGAGATGTAAGGAATTTGCTTGTCGGCAGAAACTGAGTGCTACTGATGAAAGCTCTCCATGGGAGTCTTTCATGTCATTCTGCTTGTCTAATGGCGTATCATCGGAACCCATTCTTCAGCTATACACATAGACTAAAGTTTTGTAGACAGTTGGATTAGAGACAAATAAAACCAAACT
The DNA here is from genome assembly GCA_034698825.1 of Deuterosminthurus bicinctus. NCBI lineage: Eukaryota > Metazoa > Arthropoda > Collembola > Symphypleona > Bourletiellidae > Deuterosminthurus > Deuterosminthurus bicinctus. The sequence goes on along the minus strand of JAQIWI010001108.1, from coordinate 2,309 downwards.
GATACACCAGTATCAATTTAGTTTGTTACTTTGGCTGGAAAGCTTTAAACAGTTCCCTTTGGTGTGTCATGTCATAAGTAAGTATAATGACTTTCCTGTCAAGAAGACACCCGACAGATTTGTCATGTCACGCTATGGACCAACCTTGGCAACGACAGAAATAGACGAGACCGCCATGGTGACAAGGAAGACACAAGTAAACTTGAGGGATAAAGAATTTTACCCCTGAGTGAGTTTTCCACACGAGCTGCTTCGGCCCGACACCGAGATCAATACTTACGCGACTGATGAAGATTGAAAAAGATGTGAATGTTTCAAGACAAGAATGACCTGTGGCTAGCCATTTTGCAAGGCCATGACCTTCCTGGGGTCAAGAATAGATGAAAAAATGCAGAGTCACACGAGCATGCAAAAGGGCTAAAGAGCTTCCATGCTCAGCTCTTTGTAAATTAATTGTTGTTTGCAAAAATCGATTCAGGAACAGAATGTTGACTCGCCTGCTAATGACAAAGTACATGTGGGATGCTTACACGCCAAGTGATTTGAATTCTTGGTGTGATGGCTGGGTGATGGTGAGTATGAATGAAATGAGCAAGCAAATAAGCGAGAATTAATTGGGTTCAAACGCAGTTAGAGGAACTGTAAAGGAACAGAAAAAGTTGGAAATTTTTCCAATGGAACACAATGAAAGCTTAAAAAATTGAAAGCTTTCCAATAAAATTTGATCGTCATTTATTTTATACGTCATTTTTGGCACTTTCCATTTGCAATTTTTACAAAAGCAAATTATACCATCGATCGGTAGTTATTTAAGTAAAATTTAAAATGGCTTTTTCACCCTACTCATGAGCCAATGGCTGCTTTGATATTCATACATTACTTCTAACTCACATAATTTCTGGAATAAAAACCAAAAGTCAATTTCCATATTGCAAAAATATGTTTACAAATCACAAAAATATACAATTCTACATATAATAAATAATTATAATTGAAATGTATACCGCAGTGAAAATTAGAATCTCCTTCTTGGATGCAAAGAATGGTATGCAACAAGATCGAACGTCACAGTGGAGTGTAAGCGTGAGGGTGAATTCGGGGATGAATCTCGGGATGTAGCACTTATGAGATGCACAGATTGATGGTAGAACACAGATTTATACGAGCCAATGATTCACACGTGTTTATTCGCCGGCTTCCTCCAGCCAACTCCTCGAGTCACTCCCATCCTCGCACACTCCAAGTCTCTCCCAATAGACTTGAGTCTCACATTTACATGTCATACAAATGTACATAATAACTAATATGTAAATCCTCCTTACAGGAGCTGGTGAGTCCAAGTTACACTGTGGGTCTCGATCACTTTGCTCCATTGCATTGGATCTCGTGGTGACGGAATGGTGGACGCAGCGAGTAAACGAAGCTATCTGTTCTTGCATGTCTTATTTGCCTTGTTCAATTCCCATTTCAGCCCCGATACTTTCATTCAAAGAGACGTTTTTGGGTCGCGGTGTCGTAGCTAATCTAAAGCCGCGGCATAGCTAACCTGAGTTGTTTCTATTCAGAAACTCCCAGCTCGTCCACAGATTAGCTATGCACGGTTTTGGATTGGCCTTGACATTGGGAGAAATGTGAAGCCCGCCTTTATAATGCCCTGAGTTGAAAGATGTTAGAGCTGATATTGTCCTGAAACGTTAATCTCTAAATTAAAATTTCTTTCCTTAACAGGTTACTTGGCAACAGTTCCCACATTCAGTCTAATACAATTTTCATGGCAATGCCATCATTTGACTGTAATAAATAGCCATATCACTTGAAATAGTTCTAATCATTATAAAAACCTAATTATATCACACAGGGTCGGCCAGAGGAAGCTTGACAAAAATCATCCCGAATATTTTTGGAAGCCTTGAAACGATGAGGTCACAATGCTGGGACGTAATTGTCAGAATTAGATGAACTGTTTGCCAAGTGATGGAGCTGCACGAGTAATATGTACAGCACGTTTGATTATTTATTGCAGCTCAAGCACTTGGCTCCACTGTTGCAGTGACTTGTGGGATCGATTGGAAACAACAAATATAATTCAGTGGTGTTACAATCTCTCGCTTAAGTGCCATTAACCATGTTATAAACATAGGGTACCAAGTGTTGTTTGAGTTTATCTTGGCAAAAATAAATAATCATCAGCTTAAATGTGCACCTGCTGGTAGACTGAGACAATTATTGTTTCAACTACTATATACGAATTTTAAAGAGAACTGCCACGATGAGATTAGTTGTGCCCGCTTTGAATTGTACTGGAAGCA
>JAQIWI010001107.1:0-18979 GCA_034698825.1 Deuterosminthurus bicinctus | reverse complement strand
TGTGGTCCGTCATCATCACACAGTCCTGTTCATTGCTCCTTTACAGAGTCGTTCAATCGTCACAAAATCCTCAGTCCTGTGTCAAGAAAAAAAATTCTCTAATTCGACCTCAAATTGGCCAAAAAATGGTGAATAATGAAATGCTGGTGGAGCAGAGAAAGTTGAGCGAATTTTTGTTTGAATTCACATAGGAAATTATGTTTATTTTGATGCAATTTGGATGAAAAACAATCAACTTTTGCTTTATTTAAATGAACGACTGACTTGTTTGTATAAAAAAAATTAACGTCGTCATAAATGCTGACCGAATTAAATTATTGCTGGGTGTAACAGCTTGTATTGTTATTGGCTTTATTGTCTTAATTCCTCAGAGCAGAGCTCTGGTTTTCAGGAACGGACAGTCATGAGCTAATCTAACAGTAAAATTTAAATAACGACAAGGAAACGCGGACTGAGAGTGAGTTTCACGCCCCTTAGCCAATCCCAGGATTACGTATTGGTCAAACCCGAGAGCTTGTTGTCTTTCTGAGAAATTACAAATCACAACGGGTAAGTCGGGAGTCAAAGTACGTAGTAATGGCTACAGTTTTTGAATAACTTTAGTATTTCAGTGAAGAATGTCATTGCTTTACGCTATTCTGCAATCGAATTCGTACCCTTGTTATGGTACAAGTCATGTAGTATTGTTATTGTCATACGCACTAACTTTTCTGTGATTGCGCCACTACTAATTAAGCTATTTGCGTCTTTTACTTACTGCACTGAAGGTTCTCCATTCAGGGGACCGAGAATCATTTTATTTGAAATTGACCCTGGTAATTAGTCATGTTCAGACCCCATGGACAATTTGTCTTTCAAAACTAAATGAAATGGCTTATCATTCCCATAACAAGATTATCCAGAATATCAGCAACAAACGTCACCCATGCTTCCGGCATCTGAGGTGCGCCAACTTAACAGACTACCGCAGCCACACTGCTATTAGAAGTAAGTGCTAGGTCGTAGTACAACAGAGTGCTTTCATTTCGGACGTGCTGAATGTAATCATAATAATTCAACGTAAGTTTTATTTCGGTCAATTAGCACATGTTTTGGCTTGTGCCACGTTGACGTCGCAGGCTCAAATGGAAATCTGCAACGAACCTCAAAGGCCCCTTCTGACGCATATAAGCAAATTATTGAAAACTTTTATCAACGCATTGACCCAGCACCATTAGTTTTTAATTCAACAATGAGTTCATTTACACGATGTACAAGGTCAAATGTTTTGGCTCAGATGCAACAAGTGGCGTTGAAACTCACCAAGGGCTTCATCACTCACACAGGTGACACCTCTTGTCCTCAAATTCTGTTCAACGAAATGACGACTGTCCCGTGTTGGCACGAATGCTTCAACGCGGACAATTCGCTATCCCCGATGAAATCGCACAACATGCAAGCAAAGGCCATGCTGCTGCTGCTCCTGATAGTGACTTTAGTCTCATTTTGGCACTCCTTCTCCGACCTACAATAATTAAATACAAAATTAATTAAAATCCAAACAAAGTCATTTTTTTATTAAAAAGAAACGCAGCACGACGGCCAAACGTTTACCCGGAATTATCTTTGGTCTGGATGATCGCCTTAAGCGCAGCGCTCTCGTGAACGAGTCTGGAATGCCTGCTCAAGTTATGTAACCATTTGGACCGGTACATGCAGCCTTGGAAAGGACAGGAGAAGAACTTTTGACCAAAGTGGACCCTGAGATGGCTTCTCAGACTGTGTTTGCGGTTTGACCTGAAGCTGCAGACGCTACAGCTATACCGGGCATGCTCTTCATTAACTTTTTTCATCAAAATCTCAGGCCGTCCTTCACGTTTAACCTTGCCAACAGCTGCAATGGAAATTTCACCCCCAGTTTTAGCTGCAGTGTGAATTCGGCCTTGGCACAACCGCTGGTGCCTTTGAAGAGACTGAGCCAAGTGTGTCTTGTAAGCGCAACCAAGATTCGGACATTTGAATGGCTTCACGCTCAAATGAATGCGACTGTGCGTGCGCAAATTGTCTTTACGGGAAGTTTTGTAGCTGCACTTGTCGCAACCCAACAGCGCCTTCGGTTCTTTGATGGCTTTCGTCAAGTAGTTTTGATTTTGAACTGCGGCAGAATTGCTTGAGTTGCAATGTTTCTTCTGATGTCGAGCGAGGTTGCTTTTGGTAGTAAAAGTTTTGGAGCAGCAGCCGCAGAAGAAGCTTGTGGTCAACGATCTTTTAAGAATCTGCCCGTCCTCATTCGGTGCTGCAGCCGATTCAAACTCGGATTCTTCAGGTTGGACATCAGACGAGGCTTGACTGCGGTTGCGATTGTGAACCTGAATGGTCGTAGAAGCCGAGGAAAACGAGTTCGGAGTGCAGCTGTACTTCACATGTCGAATGAGATCTCTTGTGCTTGTAAAATTTTTGGAGTAGGTGCCACAGGAGAATTGACCCGTGGTCTTTGCAGTTTCAAGACAAGACTTTGCCGTCGTAGAAATGTGAGCAAGCATATGGGCCTTGAACTCATCCCAATCTCGCCCGAGAAAGAGGCACCAAGGGCAAAATAGTTTGTTGGAATGTTGACTGGACATATGATAAAAGAAACTGACGAGAAATCCAAAAACTTGGGGGCAGACTTGGCAAGGAATGTTCCAATATCCAGTGGGATTGTGACTCTGTTCGTGACGACCGACATTCTCCTCCCAGTTGTTTTTGTAATCGCAGTCCAGGTACGAACAGTAAAAAAATTTATGGGTTTTTCTATGAGGAAGCCTTGTGGACATTAAGAGGCGATTAGGCGTCTTTGGTTGGGTGGCCATTAGGACTTTGCACGGAGGGCGAGGGTTTTTAATTTATTTGGAGGCCTCTGCTCCTTGGGGATTTGATCAGTTGGCTAATTGATGTTAGACGGGGAACTTAAATTGTGAGTTTGGCGGGATGCTGGCCCATTGAGCATTCAAGAAGCCCAACGAGATATTTAATGCAACGTTATTCAATGGCTTATTCTCATGATCCGTGCAGAGATTAAGATTTGTATACAGTTTCATTTCAGTGGTAGTGAATACCAGAGACTCGAGTAACCTCCAATTACTCAACGGAAGGCAAAAATGCAGGCCGTTTGGTTGATCTAGAGGCTTCGGTGCTGAGAAGGCTCTTTGAATGGGGAAAAAAACGGTTGAGAAAGCAACACCCAAAATGACCAGAGTTTATTTTAATTTAGGAGTGAATTTCTTTTGGTTTAATTTCTAACGTGTTTTAACTAGTAAAGAATACAGAGGTAAGTTGCTTCATTTGTAGCAGTTCTAATATTTTAAAGTGCGAGAAACCATGTCTTTATTGCATACTTAACTATAGAAGAGCTCGGGCAGTTTTTATGCAAACACATAATTGGCGTAGAAAGTCAACAGTTGCCTTTAATTAGTGTGCAATGACGCTTCAACTTATGGATTGTTTTGATGCATTGGTGTCAGGCCTTGATGTGAGTCTTCACAGTCCAAGAGCCCGAATGCTGCAGACCACGTGGAACGTTTATCAGGCTTGTCCTTAGTGTGGGTGGCTATGTGAGAATTGAAGTCTGATGGACTTGGTCGTTTTTACTGCAGCCTAGCCAGTCCCGTAAGTGCAACCAAGATTCGGGCGATTGAATGGTTTCTCGCTGGAATGTGTGTGACTGAGCGCGTGCAAATCGGACGCATATGAAATTTAAAACCTGTTGTATGTAGTAGGTTGGGTGATTTGAGACACTTCATTTAGTTTAATACGCACGCACTTTCATGTAGACTTGTTAAGCACTAGAAGGTCTCTATTCTTCAAAGGACTGACTGATCCTATGCTTAATCTTACTCATCTGTTATGATTGTTATTTTATAAGCTCACTGCATGATGAGTTTTTCATGGAGTCATCCCGGACGTTGCACCATGACAATTGATTGATTGTAGCGCGATAATATATTGGCTCCTGAGGCAAAGGTCCAACGTTGGAGCATATGGCACGTGGCCTTGGAGAACGCATCAAATCCGGAGTATAAATAGATAAATTCCGATTCTGATGCCTTCTCCGAGGCTTCGACAATAGGGTGGCCGGGTGAAGAGTATACACCTTCAATCGTTAATAACTCCTGACATTATAATGCTATGACACTTTTGAGTACCAATTCTAAAACTGGAATCTTGGGGGATTTTTTTGACCCAACCCCTATTATAATCAGTCAACAATTGACTGAGAAATTAAAATTCGAAAAAACAAATTACTCGCCAAGTGAAATAAAACAGCATTTTAAATCAAGTACAAGTCCAACCGGTTTTGCACAAATTTACACATGACATTTCCTTTTTCGTACAGCTTGTTACAAAATATTGAAAAAGTTCGTCGATTCTTCGCCACTGAAGAGGTGGGAAAAGCGAATATTCTCGTTGCAATGTTTTTATTTGGATTGAGTTAACCTTTCGGTTGCAATTGACACGCGGTCACCAGAGTTTAGTCTGACCCTCTGATCAGTGTCGGATACTTGAAGACAACTGAAACTGTTGTTGAGGGAACCACTACTGCGGCAACTATACTCTTGGACTTGAAACAATCTCTCTCCCGTCCCTACGAAATTCTATATTTTCCTTGTAACAGTGTGGGTCCACATTGTTCAAGGTTGAACCTATGAAGCAACAATGAGCTGCTGCTGCATGACTCTGAGTTTTGTTGCACTGCGAAGACCTACACGTTAAGGGCAAGAGCCATACGTCAAATTCACCAAGTGGCGTCGAACGCACCCTAAAACAAGATTATCCTGAATATCAGCAACAAACGTCACTCATGTTTCCGTCATCATAAGAAAGTCCTAGCAAGAAAGAACTTTAATAATTGCGAATTCTGATAGAGTGAAAGTTCCTCAAGGACTACAATGATTTTTTGTACTAATAACTGTGTAGCACGGGCTTGCACAATGAATATTATCGTACGCTGTACAACTATATGCTGCAGCCACATCATCACTGCACTGTCGAGTTATCACAACAACTCAACTTTACATAAGCCATGGGGACAAGTGATACAATGTTATCAAATCAAGTCACATCCGAACATTTTTTACGCTTGTCAGTCGTTCGTAGCACAGTGAAGGTGAAGAGCGAAGAGAAAGCACATACTGACATCTCTAACTCCAATGCGGGTTTAGATCACTCTTACTTTAACTCAAGTATATTTTAGACTTTAGACTCTGTACAAAGCCGTATCTACTGAGCTCATAATAATTTCTAGTTCAGACGAAGCAGTCTTTAAAGACCACATACTGTGAGCAAATATATTGCGATAATAAACGCAGATTCCAACTGAGCAAAAGTTGATTTGGTAAATGTTGCTCAAGTTAACCTTGTTATATGCCAATGCAGCTTGCATAACTAAATACTAAATTATTAATAAAATCCACATACAAATGCGTTTGAATTTTCTAGCTTCCATAGAGACTGCGTTTTTTACCCAAAAACAAGATTTAATGGCAGGAAAGGATCCACGCGCACCTGGAAAACCAAAAAACGTCGTATCAGTTTTGGATATGACTACCAATGAATTATTGATCTTTTTCGCAGCATTTTTGTAAATACACCATTTCCAAACAATATAGGAGGAAGGGTTCAACAATTCATAAATTGAAAAATTTCAGTAGAGCAAAATCCAGCACATTCACTGATACTGATCATAATAATATATGCTTTGCCATTGCACTGTCAACTTTCATCCAACGCGAGCAGCTTTGTTTGCTCTACAGTGTACTCTGACGCATGGACCAAAATCTTCAAAGGTACTTAAGCGAGAGTCAGGTGGGCCCGAAGCCAGGTTTTATTGAGCGCTGCATGAAACACATTGGACCTTTAGTAATGGCATGCACGATGTTCTTCAGCGCTTTGCATTAACCTAGTGACGAGGTTATATGTTTTGACTCAGATGTAACAAGTGGCGTTGAAACTCACCAACTGCTTCATCACTAACATAAGCTCAGACAACAAAGCCAACAAGTTTTGTATTGTACTATTTTTGGATGCGAATCCTCCATCATGATGGCGGTTTTGCGTCCAAAAATATCACCATATTTTAAACCAGTCCCATAAAATGTACTGTCAATGCCGCGGTATGAAGTTTGTAAGAATAAACTTATTTAAAATTTGCATTGCTAAAACATAATGAAACATTGGATTTTTTAAGTAAACAAGCTTGACACAACCTGAGCCCTCCGCAACTGACTTTAACAACTCACCATGTTGACTTCAGAAGTGACACCTCTTGTCCTCAAATTCTATTCAACGAAATCACGACTGTCCTGTGTTGGCATGAATGCTTCAACGCGGACAATTCGGTATTCCCGATGAAATCGCACAACATGCAAGCAATGCTGCTGCTGCTCCTGACAGTGACAGTAGTCTCGTTCTGTAAATCCTTCTCCGACCTAGAATAATTGAATACAAAATTAGTTAAAATCCAAGCAACGTTATTTTTTCCACTAATCTAAACAGCCTCTTGAGAGGCCTGATAATGATAAATCAATAAAAGTAATCAAAATAATAATTATTGTGCGATATTAAAATATACTGTCATTATATAGCAAAGCTCTTGCAAGGCTCTGGCAGGAAAAAGGAAATTAAAGTGAGCTACTTAAACGAAATGGACAAAAACAGCCTTGCCTTTAGTATGATAACACCGCCTGGCACTAATTAAAATATAATTATTGTAATAAAGACGTCTATCTTTGAAGCAATTAGGGTTCTGATTACCTGGCAACGCGGCAAACATATCATTGGTATTCAATTTAGTTGAGCGATTTACTGGCTGGCGACTATTGATTATTTTGGAAGGAACATATATATACGGTAGGGCAGGTAAAAGTAGCTCCTCAGTTTTTAGCAAATAGTTTAGTCAACTCACAGCCACAGTTCTAGCAAGTTATACTTTTCTGGCAGCCAAAAATGCCCCGAAAGGCTTCAAAGGGAAAAAGAATTCAATTTGGAGTTCAAAAGCACAAAATCCGGGCCACACCAGCTGATCAAAACAGGGACAGTTCAAACAAGCCCAAGAATCCCAAAATTATTGGCGTGCCCCTTGATTTGATCAGTCAAGTTGCGTCAAAATGGTCTGCTGGCTTTGCTTGCGGACCGTCGTGTGGTGGAGCGTCTACACATGTGTGATGAGATCTTCAATCGAATTCTGAATCCGTGGTACAAATTCATCACGCCTCAGGCCTTTTTAGGCTCTGGCTCACTGATAACAGTTGCTCTGTACATAAGCATTCGGCACACGGAACTCCCATTCCTCCTGTATATCTTCTTTCCATATCTTGCAATTGTTTTGGCTGCTGTCTTGGGTTCAGTCTGTTGGGATGGAATCATTTTGCTGAGAGGATCTGAAGACCTTGTGAGTTCGCTTCGATCAACGGCTCCGGCCTACGTGGTCCAACTGGATCCACAACAGTGGGCGTATGCCATGAAGCGAGCGAAATCAGCTCGACCAAACTTCTTTCAAATTGGAATCTTTGCTGATTTCTCATTGGATTCTACGATTGCCGTTTACGACGAGATCCTGAATCAGCTCTTGTTCTTGCTATCCCTGTGAGACTTTACTGTGCAGATTGAGATGAGGAGAATTGCACAAAGAATCAAACCGTTAAGTTGGCATTTGTAGAAAGGCTCTTGGTTTATTATTTTATTCTTACTAATTTATACATCTACGCCTGCAATCAGGCTCAATTAACACAACATGAGCCAAATAAAATTTCACTGCATTACAGCCTGAATTTTAAAATCAACATTTACTCTCAGTCACGCCACCTTACTCACCGTAATCAGGAGAGTCTAAACTAGCTGACCTGGCCACAAGCTTCGAATTCACAGTGGCCATTATTATCCCTTGTAGCCATCAATAAAGCCTCATGAGGCTCACTATCCGGAAATCCCGTTACAACCATAGCCCACACTAACAAAAATAGAAGTTTGGTACGAGCAACTGGTGGTGTTGTACATAAATACCCAGGCAATGATAACATCCTTCTTAAAATAATATATTAATAAATAAAACCCATTGCATTTCAGTTTGAAAATTATGATAAAAATTTTAAAATACAAGCTGGCAAAGTTTAAACAGTTTCTGTTGAGCAGAAATCGTTCTCATTATTCTCGATGTGCACAAACAAGTGGGCTAGTAAATCTTCGGCCGTGCTTGTACGGTAACTGCAGTTAAGAATGTGACAAACGAGACTTTCATCTGAGTCAGCACACAAGTTGGCGTTATACGGCGCGTCTGCGATGGCAACTGTTTTCTCACAACCGGACTGTTAATTACTTTTGATGGTCCTTTCTTCGTCCTGATTTCCTGTTAGACATTCGTTGTCGTCTGAGCAAATTAAAGAATCCGCACACTCTGGATGGCTGCATTTTGAGTTGTCTTCACCTAAAAATGAAAATGCTGTAAGTGCGATGTGAACACTTGCTAGGTGACCTTGAAGGTTTGTCTTACTTTTTGAAGGACACTTGTATCCCTCATTTTGGCAAGCGATGTTTTCAGATGTCCACTTTGTGGAAATTCCTTTCCACAACCGGGCGCTGTACACTTAAACGGCCGCTCACCAGTGTGCGTTCTCATGTGTTTGATCAAGTCTCCGTGGCAATTAGACTTTCTGCCACACAAATTACAGTCAAAACGTTTCTTGGGTAAAACAGCGGGTTTTCCATGTTCACGTAAAATGTGATGATTTAATTTAGATTGAGATATTAATTTTTCACTGCAGATATCACACTTGAAAGCTGTCATTATTATTATTTCAACGGAAAGGAAATCGGTGTTGCCTTTGCAGCAATTGTTCGGTAATGTTTTCAAAAATATCGGGAAAAGGATAAAAAAAAACAAAAGTTTTGTACGCGTGTTGGCGGGCCAAAAGTAGTTCTGAGAGTGAATGCGTTTTTAACGAGTAGAGTCAAAGTGTCACAAGAGCTTTTTACATCCAAAATACTAAACCTGACTTGTCCAAGTTCAGCACTCACGTCACAGTCAACTAAAATAGTAGTCAGTTTTCTATAGGCACAAGTCCAGTACATGTAAGAAGGAAGTGTCCTTTAGTCAAAGGGCTGATTACAGGGAATAATGTGAGCTTTGCTGCAGGGCAGGGTAGTCAGCCTCAAAGAATTACATTTTACATATCTCAAGGAGGCTTTATTTAGTCCAGCCTCATTTATTTTGGATTAACATATGCAACTGAAATGCAGATTGTCCAGTCAGTCCATTGGATGTACTTCATGCAAATTTTTTATCATGAAATGGACTACATCAAGCTTCTTTTTCTCAAATTCTGTTCAACGAAATGACGACTGTCCTGTGTTGGCACGAATGCTTCAACGCGGACAATTCGCTGTCCCCTATGAAATCGCACAACATGCAAGCAAAGGCCATGCTGCTGCTGCTCCTCACAGTGACTTTAGTCTCATTTTGGCACTCCTTCTCCGACCTAGAATAATTAAATGCAAAATTAATTAAAATCCAAGCAAAGTTATTTTTTTATTAAAAAGAAACGCATCAAGGCCAAACATTTACCCCGAATTTTCTTTAGTCTGGAGGATCGCCTTAAGCGCAGCGCTCTCGTGAATGAGTCTGGAATGCCTGCTCAAGTTATGTAACCATTTGGACCGGTACATGCAGCCTTGGATAGGACAGGAGAAGAACTTTTGACCAAAGTGGACCCTGAGATGGCTCCTCAGACTGTGTTTGCGGTTTGACCTGAATCTACAGACGCTACAACTATACCGGACTTGCTCTTCATTAACAACTTTTTTCATCAAAGTGTCAGGCCGTTCTTCAAGTTTAACCTTGCCAACAACTGCAATGGAAACTTCACCCCAAGTTTCAGCTGCAGTTTGAATTCGGCCTTGGCACAACCGCTGGTGCCTTTGAAGAGACTGAGCCAAGTGTGTCTTGTAAGTGCAACCAAGATTCGGACATTTGAATGGCTTCACGCTCAAATGAATGCGACTGTGCGTGCGCAAATTGTCTCGGCGGGAAGTTTTGTAGCTGCACTTGTCGCAACCCAACAGCGCCTTCGGTTCTTTGATGGCTTTCGTCAAGTACTTTTGATTTTGAACTGTGGCAGAATTGCTTGAGTTGCAATGTTTGTGGGATTGTGACTCTGTTCGTGGCGACCCACATTCACCTCCCAGTTGCTTTTGTAATCGCAGTACGGGTAGGAACAGTCAAAGAATTCTTGCGTTTCTCCATGAGGACGACGCCTTGTGGACAACAAGAGACGATTGGGTTTCTTTGGTTGGGTGGCCATTTGGACTTTGCATGGAGAGTTTTTGGTTAGTTTGGAGGCCTCTGCTCCTTGGGGAATTGATCATTTGGCTCTTTGATGTTAGACGGGGAACTCGTATGTTTGGCGGGCAACTGGCACATTGAGCATTGAATACGCCCAATGGGATATTTAATGCAATGTTATTCAATGGCTCATACTCGGTCCAAGTTTCCCTAAAAATACATAAAGGGACAACTAGGTGCAAATCATGAAAACATTGTACAAGAAAGTTACAGTCACTGCAGTGACTCGGGACACGCTTAAAAAAAGCCAGCTAAAGTATAGCAGATTACCCCTCGGAGAGAATCATTGACAGGCTTTTCCACGTGTACAAACAGTCGAGTTTTTAAGGAAAATCATTGTGGAAACTTCAACAGTTTGTGCAGGAAAGACTTTACTGAAATCAATGGAACGGGGAAAATTGAAAAAAATTCGTTTAAGCAAGCAAGCTCTTCTATAATTCTAAATTTACAGGAGGAAATTTTCCTGAATGAATTCACTAACAATACACAATGGCATCAGCAGCGAGCCCGGAAAATTCGTCAATGCAGATCATTCTCATTCAATATGAAATGACGCGTTCAACAATCTGATCCCGCAGGGTGACCTCGGCCATAGAGCAACATGACATTTTGTTCCCAAAAACATAAACTGCAACGTAGAAATCGAGCGAAACTTATCCTGTACACGTGAAGGAAGGAAAAACAACAAACTGAAAGGATAAACTGTCGCCATTTAGTAAAAAACATGCAAGAAGAAATTTCAAAGTACGAAATTTCCTCTTGGTTCACAGCAGCCATTAGATTTAAATGCGATGTGGACTTGTATAAAAGCTCTCTACCAAGAGGTTCACATCATCACATCACACGACCACCCAGCAGCAGAAACCACTCTACCAACGAAGACGCACTCATACAAGAACATGCAAATTCGAGTTGTTCTATTGACGGCAGTCTTTGCCGTAGCCGTAAGTACAAATTTTGTAGTTAATTTTAAAATATTTTACCTTACTAATTTCAAAGATAACAAGTTTTTACTAATAAAAAATTGTATTGACATTCGTTTTGTTAGCTCGAAAGAACTGTAGAAGGCCTCGGCTTGAACCTACCTGGCCTGCTGGATCTCAACCTAAGCCTCGGCTCCAAGACTAAGACGACCCCGACAATGGCCCCAACAACAACGATGGGCTGGAAGCCTTACCCTACGACGCCGACAATGACCCCACCAACAACGACAATGGCCCCACTAACAACAACAGTGGCCCCACCAACAACGACAACGGCCGCACCAACAACGACAATGTCTTCCACAACGAACCCTTACAATCCATGCAATAATGTCACGAGACATAATGACTGCGGGGAAATCTACCCAGACCCTAACTGTCAACTTTACACAATCTGTAGCCCAACGGGACAACCTGACTTTCACTCATGTTTAACAGGCTATACATATTGTGAGGCCACTTGCGATTGCCAAATAGCTGGCTCTTGCTATTGCTACAACGACTACCTTACTACATAGAAAGTGACTATAATACATTTTTAATCGCAAGTCAAGTTTTTCAAAAAGCATAGACTTGAATTACTTGGGAAACTTGAATAATTGATTCTAGATTAAATAAAATAATAAGTCAGCATGCATACAAAATTTGGAGATGGTTCATTTGAAATTTCCCAAAATTCGGGTGGAAACTAGACCAAAAACGAAACTAGCACCCAGAGACACAAACTCATATTCAACACAATGCTCACAAAATAAACTAAGGTCTGTAGGTAAGGCCAGTAGTACAGGTCTATCTTAATGGCCTTGCACATAAGACCGTACAGAATTCATTCAGTCTTGGTTATGTACACTACCTTATTGGCAAAAGTATTAGCACCAGGCACAATAAAATGTTATTGAATTTCTGCTGGATGCATAGTTGGTAGTAAACGCTCCAGACCATTGAGTGGGCCTTTTACTTTTGAAAATTTTATAAAACGAACCAATTTTATTTAAAGTCGCTGTGTAAAATCTACGCACTACAAGTGTTGCTCTATTTGATTCAAACAACTGATTATCTAGCCGCTACAAAAAACGTGACACCTCCTGGTATATCTCTTATAGTGTCAGTTGCATTTTTCGTGTAGGAAGACAGTCTTGAGTTGAGCTCGAGGAACTGATGCTGATTAATTCTGACGCTGCTGCATCTCTTCTTGAATTGAAAGCATGGCGACTTTTAGCGCCTATAGAAATTCCATGCAGACTTTTGCCAACAAGTGTTTTTTCCACATCTCAAGCAAGCACCTGACCCTGCAGACGCAATTCCTTATGAAGCTAGAGTCAAGTGGCGTTGAATGGCCACATTATTTGCCCTCTAGACATTTACTACTTTCTACACTTTCATAACATAGGGTGGGACTTGACAGATGCCTAGAGGTCAAACGTGAAGAGCTAGAGCCGAGATCTCAAAAAACACCCCTCTAGAATTTTCGCGTAGATTCCATTTCTGGAAACCCCGACCTCAAAATCTCACTCCTTCTGGGAGAAAATTGGGAATGGCAATCGAATTTTTACCTGGCGTATGTATACAACGGGTTGTACATGGAGAGTGAGTATCCCACCAAATGACCTTTGTTCCAGTACAGTACTCGAAAATTAAGTGTAATTTCAAATCCCTACACCTCTCTCGGAATCTGTGAGGAAGCTGGGAGTCGCGCACGCATACAAAAGTTGTGTCGTGTAGCAACTAGACGCAAAACATTTTCAAGTGACAGCGATTTTGAAGGTCGATCATTCGTGGATATGTGGTTGCCATAGCCATTGATACACATCAATGGGCGCATGCTTTGGTTTCTGTTTTCCCAAGACAGCTACCAGCTGTCTTGGGTGGTTGCTACAAAGAAATATAGTTTGCACCCTATCTCGTTCCAAATGTCTTGCCAATGTCCAGTACAATCTTAAATTGGCGTCGAGATGCAGCAATTTTCTGAAATGAACTCGACATAAAAATGTGTCACATCATGGTGCTTTGAAACATGGAGAAAACAGTGAGCTATGTCCAGCCTGACCAGACGACCTATATTTAATAGGAGTCTCCTATATTTTAAGGTGTCCTCCTATAAGAAATATTTTCTTTTAAAAATAGCTTAAAACTCCTATATTGAGAATTTGAAAAAATATAGTCCTATAAATTGTCCAAAAAAAGTTTTTGTGGAACAACAGACAAGAATCGTATCACATGACATAATCAACTCAACGATAATTCATTGGGGCAATTTGGCAATGTAGAATGCAGTGCATATTTGCACTAGTAGCATAAAGTACTTCTATGGCATATCAAGCGCTTGATGGCATTGTCGGCAAGTGGCAGGTCTACCTTTTTGATCAAATTGTGGTCTTTGTTGGAGCTCTATGCTACAGTCTGGCATTGAGATAAAGGATACAAGGTAAATTTGTAAGTACTTTATTCACAATGGGGAAATATGACTGTCATTATCAAGGCAGTTGGGTTGAAAAATACCCGTTTATATCCAGAGGAAGCCTAGGGATCAATCAAGTAGAGAAGCATACCAAGACCAATAAACCTACCAGGTAATGTGAATGCCACTTCATTAGAATGTAACGAGCTAGTTTTTTTCTAATTAGGATCAATTGCGGATTAGAATCAATCAATTATTTAGGATCAAATGCGTCAGCTGAGAGAGTGTTCTCGCGTACATTTGCAATGTAGACGGACGAAAAATCTCAGCTCAGCATGAATGCATTACGGGCTATTGTTACTGTGGACTATAATTTAAATATGAGTTGTAAGGAGTTCCATGACTACGCTGCTAAGGATAAGGTGATCCTACAAGGTGTTTAATTCTAGACAGAAGTACACAGGATGACAATGAAATCCCAGGAAACACACGAACATTGGAACTTGGGGAGTTTTTTAAGTAGAATATGTTTCAGTCAGAAGCTCGAATAAACACATTATTGGTAGAAAAAAAATATGTCCTATATTTTCCTAATGATTATCTGGTCAGGCTGCTATGTCGTCAAATCAGAGCTCTTTGCTGTTATTAAACTGTATTGCTGTTCACATTGTCATTAGTCATTAAGTAGAAAATAATAACTCATTAACTCGTTGAACCTTAGCCTATTGTAGCGACCTTAACAGCTGCAATCACCTTGACAGAGTCATTGACACGGAAGTTTCTTATGTTTTATGACACTGACGAATCTCTAAGTGAGTTGTTTATTGGGAAAGACTTGGTTATTGAGTTGAGTCAGGTTTGCAATGCAATGCAGACCGTCTGGATATAGTAATTAAGCGCAAAACAAACCCTCAAGTCTTGATAGCTTTCAATGAATCTAACAAGGTCAAATTGTGTTGCCTTTATTCTTCGCGTTTAAGCTGCTCCAATTTAGTCACACATTCTGAGTAAGTTTACCAAGTCATTTTACGAAAAGCCGAGTAAATACCATCGAGAATACTTGCTGCGCCTCTCTGATTCCATTTTGTATGAACTCAAGATTTAACGCCACAAATTCACCCCGTTGAGCTGGCGCAATAGCAAATTAACATCGCCTTTGATTATCTGTTTATTAGCACAGATGATTTCACTTACCGTGGCACTTAGCAGATAAATCCATATTAGAATTTTCCAACCTTGGCAAATGTTTGAGTCAAAGGTGGATTATGGCGCAACCACAGGTCTCGTTACTGGTCAATGACAACAGTTGGATTCATTAACTAATATTATATGTTCATTGTTATAATTTTGTTGTTGAGAAGTTAACTGGGTAAACACCGTTGATTACAGTAAATAAAATAAGTCAATAATTCCAACTGGTAATTATGGCGCAATGTAATTTACTCTTACTTGATCAGACTGTCCCTGTCCTACGGCATTCCGATTCCTGGCAGCAAACCTGCAAACCACACGTACCCAATTTGCTCCAACTGCCAAAATGCTAACCGAAGCGACTTATTCTGACATCGCAGCATTCTTCAAATTGATGAAGAATTCCAGAACGCTCCCGTTCAGGTATTCTAGCCGCCAGCTGCAAAAAAGTTGCCTTTGGTTCGACTCGTGGTGCTTCGTATGGCAACTTTGGTGTGCTATTCGAAGTGTCTATACCTTCACTTGTATCATTTCTACTGCCTACTTTGCTGAGACCAACATTAGCTTTTCGGAAACACTTCTAGAACTGATCTATGCTGTTCACTACGGCGCCTGCTTTGCCATTGCACTGTCAACTTTTATCCAACGTGAGCAGCTTATTTTGCTCTATAATGGACTCTTCCGTATGGACCAAAATCTCCAAGTTTTCTTATACAAGGAATATGTGGACCCGAATCCAAGTTTTATTGAGCGCTGCATGAAACTAATTGGACCTGGAGTCTTGGCATGCACGATGCTCTTCAATGGACTCTTCCCCCTGTGGTACGACAAGAGGATATACTACTATTCTCACCTCCAGCCTCCCGTGTCAAACGTTTGGTCAATGTGGCTCTATTTTATAATCGAGTCTTATGGAACACATTGCGCCAACTCATACATGTCTTTCAACTACTTCACCGCTCTGCTATTTTGAACGAACGCCAGTTTCTGGTTGAAAGCCATACGGTTTTAACTTGAACATTAAAACAAATTGAAGGACAGATTTGAGGTCTTCCATTTTCCCATCGTTATCGGGAAAATGAATCGGCAAGGCCGATTCATTTCTCAGAATTCGACGTTTCTCCACATTTTTACCTGCCATTTCGCTGTTTTTTTATCGATTTTAAAATTTTAAAGTGGACGAGATCTGCAATGAAATTATCTTTAAAATGAGCTATATAACACTTAAATCGGTTGAGTGGTTACAGCTGTAGGGGGGGAGAAAGGTGTGCTGCGGGACCCTGTATATGTATACATATATAGGTCCATATATAGCTCCATCATGATTGCGGATTTGCGTCCAAAAATATCACCATATTTAAAACCAGTCCCATAAAATGTACTGTCAATGCGGTGGTATGGAGTTTGTAAGAATAATTTTATTTAAAATTTGCATTGCTAAAACATTATGAAACAAACATTTTATTTTTTAAGTAAACAAGCTTGACACGTCCTAGTTAGTCCATCCACTTCATAAAGCAGCAACTCACCATGTTGACTTCAGAAGTGACACATCTTATCCTCAAATTCTGTTCAACGAAATGACGACTGTCCTGTGTTGGCACGAATGCTTCAACGCGGACAATTCGCTATCCCCGATGAAATCGCACAACATGCAAGCAAAGGCCATGCTGCTGCTGCTCCTGACAGTGACTTTAGTCTCATTTTGGCACTCCTTCTCCGACCTAGAATAATTAAATACAAAATTAATTAAAATCCAAGCTAAGTCATTTTTTTATTAAAAAGGAACGCAGCACGACGGCCAAACATTTACCCGGAATTTTCTTTGGTCTGGATGATCGCCTTAAGCGCAGTGCTCTCGTGAACGAGTCTGGAATGCCTGCTCAAGTTATGAAACCATTTGGACCGGTACATGCAACCTTGGATAGGACAGGAGAAGAACTTTTGACCACAGTGGACCCTGAGATGGCTTCTCAGACTGTGTTTGCGGTTTCACCTGAAGCTGCAGACGCTACAGCTATACCGGGCATGCTCTTCATTAACTTTTTTCATCAAAATGTCAGGCCGTCCTTCACGTTTAACCTTGCCAACAGATGCAATGGAAATTTCATCACAAGTTTCAGCTGCAGTGTGAATTCGGCCTTGGCACAAGCGCTGCTGGTGCCTTTGAAGAGACAGAGGCAAGTGTCTTGTAAGCGCAACCAAGATTCGGACATTTGAATGGCTTCACGCTCAAATGAATGTGACTGTGCGTGCGCAAATTGTCTTTACGGGAAGTTTTGTAGCTGCACTTGCCGCAACCCAACAGCGCCTTCGGTTCTTTGATGGCTTTCGTCAAGTAGTTTGGATTTTGAACTGCGGCAGAATTGCTTGAGTTGCAATGTTTCTTCTGATGTCGAGCGAGGTTGCTTTTGGTAGTAAATGTTTTGGAGCAGCTGCCGCAGAAGAAGCTTGTGGTCAACGATCTTTTAAGAACCTGCCCGACCTCATTCGGTGCTGTAATCGATTCAAACTCGGATTCTTCAGGTTGGAAATCAGACGAGGCTTGACTGCGGTTGCGATTGTCAACCTGAATGGTCGTAGAAGCCGAGGAAAAGGAATTCGGAGTGCAGCTGTACTTTACATGTGGAATGAGATCTCTTGTGCTTGTAAAATTTTTGGCGTAGGTGCCACAGGAAAATTGACCCGTGGTCTTTGCAGTTTCAAGACAAGACTTTGCCGGCGTAGAAATGTGAGCAAGCACATGGGCCTTGAATTCATCCCAATCTCGCCCGAGAAAGAGGCACCAAGGGCAAAAAATAGTTTGTTGGAATGTTGACTGGACATGTGATAAAAGAAACTGACGAGAAATCCAAAAACTTGGGGGCAGACTTGGCAAGGAATGTTCCAATATCTTGTGGGGTTGTGACTCTGTTCGTGGCGACCCACATTCACCTCCCCGTTGCTTTTGTAATCGCAGTCCGGGTAGGAACAGTCAAAGAATTCTTGCGTTTCTCCATGAGGACGCCTTCTGGAAATACGGAGGCGATTGGGTTTCTTTGGTTGGATGGCCATTAGGACTTTGCATGGAGGGTTTTTGATTAATTTGGAGTCAGGCCTCTGCTCCTCAGGATTATTTGGCTCTTGGATGGATGTTAGACAGGAAACTCAAGTTGTGAGTTTGGCGGGCAGCTGGCCCATTGAGCATTCAGGACGCCCGACGATATATTTAATGCAACGTTATTCAATGGCTTATTCTCATGATCCGTGCAGAGATTAAGATTTCTATACAATTTCATTTCATTGATAGTGGATACCAGAGACTCGAGTGCCTTCAATTACTCAACGGGAGGCAAAGATACTGGCCATTTGGTTGATCTAGAGGCTTCGGTGCTGAGGAGTCTCTTTGAATGGGGCAAAAAGGGTTGAGAAAGCAACGCCCAAAATGACCAGAATTTATTTAAATTAGGAATGAATTTCTTTTGGTTTAATTTCCACCGTGTTTTAACTAGTAAAGAATACAGAGGTAAGTTGCTTCATTTGTAGCAGTTCTAACATCGTGAAGTGTGGGAAACCATGACTTTACTTCATGCTCAGCTAATTTGAGCCTTCTGTAGTTTTAACTTAAACACATAATTGGCGTCGAAAGTCAACAGTTGCCTTATATTAGCTGTGTTATTTTATACGCTCGCTGCATGATAAGTTCTTTATTGAGTCATCCCGGACGTTGCATCATGACAACTGATTGAATGTAGCGCGATAGTATATTGGTTCCCGAGGCAAAGGTGGAAGGTCCAATGTTGGAGCATGACACTAGACCTTGGAGAAGGCATCAAATCCGGAAAAAAATAACATGAATTCCGATTTTAATACCTTCTCCGAGGCTTGGCCAATGCAATCCTCAACAGTGATGCGCAATCCAGCAAATTCAGAAAGTGGATTGTGGATTTGGAATGAACCGCTCAAGCGCTCGGATGGGAATTGTGGAATGTGGAATAAAATCTAAGTTGACGGATTATAAAATTGGAATGTGGAATATTAATTCCAAATTAAGGGATTAAAAAATTGGAATAT
>JAQIWI010001106.1:0-18987 GCA_034698825.1 Deuterosminthurus bicinctus | reverse complement strand
AAAGTTTGATGATCGGCCTAGAGTTTCACAATGTATCCTGCCAACGTCTTGATCGCAATAGTAAATGACTAGACGGCATGTGCGACGACAACCCATTGTCCATGCTATATTGACTCGGAAGGAGTGGAAGACGGATTCATAAACAACCCTCGCTTGTCACATGAAGCTTCAATTCAATCACAACTTCCGCCCTCAATATAGTTGAGCAATAGACAGTCATTCTCTCTCTATACCTTTCCTTGTAATGATCCCAGGGAAAGCTAGGACCATTTACACATGCTTCCTCCTATTGTCCTCCGCTCTATACTCCTCCTGCACATGATTTTGATGGCAATTGAAGGAGCAGTAGCGGATGATACGGGGATTAAAACTCTGCAGGTCTTCCGCTCTAGAAAGGAACGATGCCTGCAAGGTTTTACATCGCAACCATTTCACGTTTAATTCAGGCGGGAGCACAAGTCTTTTATAGTACGGTTCCCAGAGAGCACTTGAGCTTATCTAATCGCCCAGTGAGCAATTGAATAGTGCAAAGGATGACACCAGGATCGGACAGAGCATTTCGTATGCACCCACAGAACCATCAGACATTAACATGCTCGAGTATGTCTGTGTCGGTAATTGCGAGCAGTTTTAGATCTAGTCATTAAGTATTAACGTCTTTGCAGATCCTCTGCTCGAGTTTATCTCTTTGCTTAATGTCCAGGTCCCCTTTGCTACTAAATCAGCCGGCATAAACCGGCGGCGACCAAATTTATACACACTACAGACTCTTGCTTATTCAATGGCCAGTAGCAAATGACAGTAGGTGATACGAGAAGCCCCATGCTGCGACTTGAATTGACAGCAGCATCAAAACATTTACAGGTTGCAATAAAATGTCAATGACTTTTACATTCGTAATATTAGAGCCGTAAATTTCCATCATTATACGAGGTGTACCCCCCGAGTAGTAAAATGGTAATTGGCGTAAATTGCGAAATATTTGCAAAAATCACCTCTCTCACCGTACGCCATTCTAAGTTATCTCCAGTTCCCCCATGCGTCCTCGTTTTTATTTGACTATCGAACGAAATAAAGCCTGCAACGAGCGGCATGCCGCACTAATTAGCGAGATGGAAGCGTACGGCTGAATTGCAGGTAATTGTTTGTATTTATTTGACAGAAATATTATTATTGAAGCTCAAAGTTCGTCCAGATCAGCCCCTGGAAAAGGAACAATGAAACTCAATGGGCGGAAAGAATTAACTCCATAAAGTATAGCTTAGTTGCTATAGCCAATCGTCACTGTCTTCACGAAGATACTAGAGCGGGCATCAAACAAGGATAAGGGATACAGACAGGTTTTTGGGCAATACAAACATTGAGCCCACTAACAAAGATGTGAGCGGACGATACTAGAAGTGGACGAATATAAAAGGAATAGCCACAGATGGACGGACGTGATAAGGAATTTATGTCAGGACACATGATTGGAAGCGAAAGTAGGAGCCACTTGAGGCTTAGCATTGATTATGAGCAAAAGGAAAAATGGGGAGCACGGGGTGGACCACTACTGCCCAATGTGCTCAAGTGACCCGTGTGGATAAGCATTGAGGACTAAAGTATCTCTCAATTCCTACCCAAATGATTGCAATAAATTTGCCATAAAACTCGATGATAGTCGCAAGAATTCAACCCTCCTCTAACATGTCGATCACAATTCCATTTTAGCACGTGGCTATCTCCCTTTTATTAGGTGGATTTCAGTCAAGTGTAAGCCGTACATAATCATTTCCTCTTCTTCACCCTCAGGAAACGCAGGAGGACACGCTATTGCAAGTCTTGCTTTTGGTACAAGACAGGGCACCAAAATAAGATTATTATGCCTTGCTTCCATGTTATTTTAGGATTCAAGCATAGTGAGACGGTAATATTGATGCGGTTATTAATCCCACATTGAATTCATAGATATTCAAAAGTAACCTCAGTACTCGAAGCATGCACTCCCCTGGGCACCGTAGTAGCAATGTATTTTACTTTGCAACCCGCTTGAATTTGATTTCCGCTCCGTGGGAGGATAGGAGTGCAACATAACAATAAAACCTTCCAGAGATTCACTCTAAGGCAATTGGATTTCACAATGCTTTCAATTCACATTTTCTCCTGCACAATATCACATACACATTGAATAAGCAAGTATTTTTTCCGGGGAGGAAAAACTCAATGCTTTGTGCGAGTTAGTAGGCGTCTTCCGTGCATCACGAACAAGTTATCCTCTGGAGACAGCCCGTCTCCGTCTATCTCTTAGTTTGCTTAGGCTTCTATTTTGCTCATGAGGGGCAATGTCAAAATGTGTATTCCTTTCGCTTGTTTGAATATGTGACGGTACAGATTACCATGTTAAATCCATGGACACAAAAATGTGACCTTCCGTCACTTGAAGAACCAGAGCTGAATCCAAGCTTTGGGTCAATTTGAAGTAAAGTGAATAAAGGGTGAGGGTGGTGTGAGGAACAGAAGCGAAGCCCCACTTCCCTGTCATTACTAATAGCCCAAGTGGGATAAAGCTCATCGTGCTCATACTCTCATCATCCAAACGTCAAGAGCTTTGTGCTCATCTTGACATGAAGAGTATTAGAGTGTGCTGATGATGACGATTATCATGTTGATAGCAGATGCACTTGTACATGTAACTCCACACTTAAAACACACAAATGCTTCGCATTATACACATGACTGTGTATATTTATTTAGCATGTGTGAGTCCAATATAGACTTTTGTGTTCCCCCGCTTCTATGTTATTCTTTATCCCCCGTGATTGACAAGTTTTTGGCCAAGAACCATCATGCGAACTAACCTGTGACAATATGGTAATTGCTATCTTGTCAACTGTACCAACTCCCCTCAAACGTACCAACTGTTGTTATTCTCAAAGTCAACTGCGAACAGTTGGTTTTAATGCAATAACATCGAAAATGTAATCTGTGTTGTTTAGATGCATGAGTGAGAATGATGTGGTGGTTAATAGTTACAAATCACGAGACAGAATGTGTTAAGTCGTAACAGTTGCATGTAAGCAAGATTACAATGTTCTTATAGTAGCTCAAATGAGACTTCTTATCCTGCTAATGTGGCAGTTATGAATGCAGTACAAGCTTTGTAATGTCTATTGTATAAGCGAGGGGACTTTATAAAAGCTCTCCGCACAGGTGGAGAGGGGTAGTTCACCGGAAAAGATGGGAAAGACAATGGTTTACGTGCAAGTGAGTTGAGGAGCACTCTTGAGGTGCCTGCCATCCCATTGACACTCATTGGGAAAGTGATCCATCATTGTTTAGCAGCTTACTACACGGTGCCTCATTATACTCGTGAAGGCGGACCGGCGGAAGAGAAAGGGTTATTACATGCGGTGTACTCATTTTCACACAGGGAATCCATTTAACTGATAAAATCGCCATTACTCTATTGTTCCCTAAAGAATAGTATTACACAGTAGCCCTCACACACACATTATTACCACTCCTCCCTGATAATTCTTAATAGGTTCCTTGTAACCAGACCATTAGGGCATGGAATGAGGTGTAATTATAAAAGAGAAAAGAAACTATATGGATATCAATCGAGGAGGAATAAAAGAGCGACGCTCATAAATTGAATCAGAAAAAGCATTTAGATGTGTAGGCGTGGTCGAGCCTTTACAATTCCCTGACATTAGATCGCGAAAATTGAATTTCATAGACTCTCTCACGTTACCTTGTGGTTTTAACACACAATAGGCACCCGGAGTAGGCGTTTTTAGTTGTATGACAGTCATGATTTTAAAAGGGAATTCCCCATACAGTCGAATTAATAATTCAGAACATATTTCCAAATTCATGGAGAGATCTGTTACTTGGATTATGACACTGAAAAATCACCAATGATTTGACAGGGGAGTAAAATAAATTCATACAAATGTTGGACAATGCAAAAGCAACGAACCAGTTAAGCGTTAGTAAAGGCGGAAGAGAGAAGCGGAACATCGATGCCTTTTGGAACATAAAAATGATTGTAGGAATGATTATACGCGGAACAGTGGACATGTGACAAATTGATCCAAGCCCCTAAGAAACAAATGATGTCCGTGTTGGCCAAAGTCCATTACGTTATATTAACCGTGTCCTCTTGGGTCTAAGGGGTTAGTCCATTTCCCCTCGCATTCGTCTTCTTCCCGGCTTACTCCCAGTCCAATAGTCAAGTTTAACAGGCCCTTTTTCACTCCATCATATAAATTACCCCGCTGGTCCTTATCCAATTCGCAAAACTATTTGTATTCCCGTGTGTTGTGTGAGGAGAAAGTGAGTCCTATCTTCCTTGGCAACTTGGCATCTCATTTTCCTCCCTTCTACCGGCTACTTTTCATCTTGTCTTACTCTTTCAGGATAACTGATAACGTCCTGTCCTCCTATCGCTCCGATGGACACAAACCAAGCGTTTCTATAGAAGCTCCTTCGGGGCAGTGAGCCGACTAATATTGTCTCTCTGCTTGATCTTCCTAGTGCATTTTTCAGCCATCAATTCATCTCTGTTCGCATCTACATCACTCGACAACGACCCCCACAGTAGTCGGAACAACTTCTTGTTTAAATCTACAAACTTTAATGTTGCTATGGGACCACATATATTGCAGAGAAGTACTTGAAGGATCAATACAAATGATAGGATACACTGTAAAGAAATCAGTACATGATCCATTCAACCTTTTCCCGTCACTTTGTACTAAATGTGTCTGCACTGTGTGCGTCACTAATAAAACTTTATGAAGGGTTCAACCCCAAGCAAGTGCAAGAGCAAATCCGTGTCATAAGCCGTGTACACATTCAGTACTAAAGCAGTCGCTACGCATAAAAGTTTACCCTCATCCATGCGACAGTAAGAAGTGACTTGAGGATGATTCACCACGTGTGCCTTGATTTTTCCAGCGGAGCACACTTAGTGGATTTGTTGAGGGAGTGGGCCAAGTGCAATATCGAAGGATGTGTAAATTTGACAAACCTGTGCGCGCTACTCTATGCACAATAAGTCTGAATAAATTATGAGAGTAGTAAAATCCAATGATTATCATAAATAATAGGAAGGGAATGAAGGAGGATTCGTCCACGACATTCATGATCTCGCTCATCCTCTGAAATCTCCCCGGTTCTATGTGTACAAAGACGCGGATGTGTGTGGTGAAAAGGCAAGAGGCAAAGGTTTAACGACAGTGGCAGCACGCAGAGAATGAATGACAGTGACGCTTTACGTCGTCCTGCCACTACAATAATACTCGTTGAATTACCAGGGATTGAAATGTAGTGAGTGCGTGCGGGGGTACAAGGAGCAGGATTCAAGAGGGAATATGTTTGCATGGTGACAGTCAAAGAGAGAGAGTTGACGAGGACGAGAGTGCGGGAAAGGAATTGAAAAGCAAACATAAACATTCGATGTGGATCATTTGTATTTATTCCCAATTATTTGTATTCTCTTCTTTTCTCCTCCGTCCGTCAAGTCACGCACGGGCTTTTCTCCTATTTGTATTTATCCCATTATGCTCTCTGTATGAGATTAGGGCATATGAAGCCATGCGCTCAGTATAGTACAACAACAAGCAGGGAAGAGGCAAATTAAATTTTACGATTATGGCATCATCTTCCTCTCTTCCACTCTCTCTCTCCAAACTCGTGTCATGGCTACTGGTGAATCCCTGCTATGATTATTAACATTTTCACTCGGCGGATTTTTCGAGATTATCTCACTCAGTTTATTATTTGCCATACTTATGACTTTTCCTCTTCTCATAATATACCAGTGGTTGGTTACCTTTTGACATCCAATGGCCGCGGCCTGCTCGTAATTCAGTTTAAGAGCATCGGCAGGCGTCATCCTACAGCATCCGGAAAGATCGGTGGAGAGAGCGAGAGAACGAGTTCACATACATTTGGATAATATTGAGAGTGAGGGAGAGTATGGATGACCATGGAGTCAGTGGGTGCAGATGTCGGAGAGTGTAATAAAATAATCGTAACGTAGTGATGCTTCGTATGCTGCACAATGCCCGTGTGAGGGGTGTTGTGTGCATGCGGGGTGCAGATACATGCCACAACGAGTGTAAATGTGTTGTAAAGCACAGTGAGGTCGCGTGTGACATTTCGTATATCACCAATGTTCTACTAGAACTACTGGGTGGCTATGTCATATCTCGGGCTCGTCATAAAACTGACATCCCTTTCCGCATCTCCGCATAGTTTATGAGAAGCGGGCAACACCTCACGCGCAAATAAACTTAAATTATCAACTAAATCTCCTGCACTATTGGACTGAGAGAGAGAGAGAGAAGATAAGGAGCGGATTGTATCCAATGCATTTCAACGTTAAACTTGTGAACCAGCAGGGGGTGTGAGTTCCCCTAACTGATCGTCCTGCCTGTTATCGATCAAAAGCTCCTTGTGAAAACCCTTATTTTTTGTCCATTCCGACATCCCATGTATGCTTTGTCATGTGTGCTCATATATGCAGTACGGTGTAGTTGTTGTCATAACAATATCCAGCCAGTTGTCTCAACATTTCACTCAACTTTTCCTGGCTTCCCACTTCCATAGTAAAGTGGAGAGAAGGGCAAAATCTATTGTGTATTTGCACTGTGGAAATCCTATACGCATTGTTATAAAAGGTAAAACCAAAAGGGTGATTTTCAAATATCTAACCAATTTATACATTTAGCTAGGCAAATGTTTTTAAGTGGAGGAAAAGAGGAAAGGGCGGCATAAAAGTCAGTCTGAGAAATGGTAACGATCTTGCCAAGTAGAAACATTGAGACGACAAAGAAGGGATAATGGGCTTGTCGTTCGTAACGTCTGTGCGCAATGTACTGAGCCTCCTTTTGGGACAGTGAGTACACTGTGTGCTGTCTTACTACCACTGCAAAAGGGATGACAAAGGATTGGCCTTAAGCATGAAGCCCATTAAAATAACTACTTTAATAGACAACAAACAAGCAAATTCCAATGTAAAAGTATGCAAATGTACCACTTGATTATGTATCCTCATGAATTCAAATGGGAAGTTTTTTCTATTACTTTGTTTTATGTCACTTTTACCGCTGTCACTAATGCATGTTCCGGGTAAAACAGATGCTCCCACTAGGCTCCTTTCTCAACTTAATCCTTAATGGCCAACCTGTTCTACCGGTTTAAAAATAAATCTGCCAAGAGCATGCCTGAGCTCTTGGTTCAAGTCTCATTTAATACCATTATTTCTGCACGTTTTTCCATGCTAGTGTTAACAAAGGGCAAGCATGAAGGGTTGTAAAAAAAGATTGACAGGGATGAGCATTCATTTACGCTCGTCTAAGCTCTTAATTTCATTGACAACTATAAAAAGGTTTGCGTAAGCGTGAGTGAGAAGGAGGAAGAACAGAGCGTCGAAAATCTCCTCATTTATTTACCATGGGAATGGTCAGAGCGAAAAACATACACGCGACTCCGCACCATGCAATTTGTGACGCCTGGATGTCTTTAAAAAGATCCGTTTTCCTTTGATTGACAGCTTACAGGGTGGTGCACGCGTACAAATATAATGTTGACATTTTAAGTCCCACTGCCGCATGATGATGGGGAGTAATGTGTAATGTTTGCATGCACAAGCAAATCGACACAAAGGGATTTAAATGAGTCTTCGTCTCATGTTTGTGTCAATGATCTCATCATCAAGAATTAAACTTGTACCGCTTACACACATACAAACAGCATTCACAGTAGCACACGCTCGCACTGTCATTGTTTACAATGAGGAATGATGAGCTATGGGAACGTGTGCTCTGTTCATGATTCAGGTTACACTTTAATAGACAAATCTGCCCCACACACTTTTTTCAAGCCTCGCTTCATTCTTATGTAAAGAATCCCACTCTCCCATGTCGACTAAACACACAAAAATCTACACCTCTTCCCTCAGCCTCCACACGCTTGAATTTCTCCTAAAAAAGCCCGAAAAAAACCCCAAAGTGCCGCGCGTGCCGGAAGCTCTCTGCCTTAGCAGTCCACAATATTATTACTGCAAGCAATAAAAGATGCGGCCTCGTAATTCACCCCTCCTGTCATCAGAGGATAATACAAAGTCGGTAGAACACACTGTTGTAAACAACGGTATGAGCTGTAAAAGCAGACGCGGAAGTCATTATTGACCGCAGAGTTGCTACAAATCATGTGGAAACGGAAGCTGAGAAGGATCAAATTGGAGCAAACTATGCGCTAATACTTTTTTAATGGAATCACACTCATCTTGTCCACTATTTTATAGCGTGGCAAATTGATATCAAGTGATGATGAAGCATACGCCAGAAAAAAAATGAACGCATGTAGCTTGAGGAATGAATATTGTGCAGTGCTGGGAAACTCATCCGGTCATAAATACTCAGGGGATGTTAGAATGATGCATTGATGAAGCAATCATTCTTTTTTCCCTAGAACCCCCAAAATACACGAGAGCGATGAATTAAAAAAAGGCAATAATGATGGATTACTTCCACCTGCTTTATCTGCAAACGTAATCCCATTTTCCACGAGTCTGAACAGTCCCAGAATCTACGCGAAACATCCGGGAGGATAATATTGGAATAATCGCCGCACCCAGATCAACTTTTTTTTGTACGTAGAGCAATTATTATTGCTCCTGGCTATCGAACATTCAACGGCTGGCTTTCATCCTTAAATCCCATTGGGAATGGGCAGGTAATATTAAAGGTGGAGGGACGGCGATGTTTGGAAGCTTGAATAGACACATTATGCTCAATTGAAAGGTCGTAACAGCAGTGGTCAGTAGAAGCGATCATTTGTTTCCAAAGATTATTATGAGGGTCGTGTCGTGAGGCTGGGATGATGGACCTGCTGAATCTATACTATCTGTCGAGTAGGAGGAAAGAGCCGGAGATTAAGCTGGTGAGGAAAGCTAATAAAACGAGCGTCATAACATGAAAAGTAACAGAGATAAGAGAAATAGAATAGAAACACGAGCTTAGCAAGGCCTTTTGGTCCATTGACAAGTGTTCTGAATGGCGATTTTTCCCTCAATTTTCTCAGATTTATCCCTGCTAATGCTCCGGGAGGATCTCAAGAGGAGGCCATTAGAGTCGAGAGTCACCTGCTATTATCATCCTCTCAATATGGCTAAAGCAATGATCATCCTCAATATCCCCATCCTTTGTCTCCCTTATTCTTCCTCCTTTACAACAGCCTTTTAGCCTGTTCCATTCTATCAAGTGGGAGACTTCCAACTCATGTCTCACTCCAATTCCGTCAGCAGCATTGGTGCAACAGTATATGAACATCACTTCTGCTTCAACTCCCATGAAGATAAGAAAGAGCATAAACCTTGATATCATTTGCTTTTGAGCTGCCGAAATGTACATGCAAGTTTTCCAGAGGACGCATACTACAATTCTGCAATTCTAGCGTCGACACGTGCACAACAAAGGGAGAGATTTTAGTGGTGAAATGACAAAAGATGGACGCCGTTTAGAACGTACGGATTAATTGCTATCGTATTATTTCAGCACATGAACTCAGCAAGAGATGAGATTCATTGGTATTTGAGGATTGTCGTCATAATTAAATACCAAACATTAATTAAATCCTATGGGCAACTGAAGGTGTAGAGGGGTTACAGAGACAATAGCACTGAGGCTACAATAGCTCTTTCATTATCCTCATCAAAGTAACCCATTGAGCCCCACACATATGAATATTATTCCATGACAATGCTCGTGTTAATATGCTTAAAATCCGCTCTTCAAAGGTTTCTTGACGAACTTCATTCATGCGTTCATCAATTTTAGGCTCACACATGAGTTGAATTTTGCGGTTGTCAATAGTGTGGATCGAGAGATTATGGTCTGCACACGGGTAGTGTGAATGTGGATGTTAAAGCTCAAGCAATAGGGAAAGTTCGGGTGTATGTGGTGTGACGAGATATTCGAAGAGGGGGAGAAGAGCTTTATGGTACGCACTGTGATCTTGAATCTTCCCTATTTCGCACGTGCAATGCGGAAAGAGATGACTCATATTATATGAGTTGAAATCAAACTTGCTGATCCAAAATGTTCATATTAGTACGTTCAAGTACTAATTACTTTATTGAGACTTTGAGTCTTAGAAAAACAAAAGTGAGTCGACCATTCTGAAAAATAATACCAAGGGTACATGCCTATGAGAAATACACTACGATCGATCATGATGGTAAGAAATCACATCACACTACAGACACACAAGAGGAAAAATGCTTAACGCCTTTTAGGCAGTAAGTCGATTAGTTGGCATAAATCCTGATTCACCAACGGCACGAAGAACTACTCCACCTTTAGGATTGATTGACACGACATTCAAGCTTCCATGGGCTAGCATCATTCGAAGCCAGCCTTGAGCAGGAAATTGGAGTGCTCTAAAGATTAAAAAAAATATTTTAATTGTAGGCTCGAGATAATGTGAGCAATTGACAATAATAATAATTTTCAGCTGCTAAAAACTACGACTAACCTGCACAAAAAGTAGCGAATCACGTTTGCATCACACACGATGATTTCATAGCTATTTTCTTCTTGTTTTGCATCCGCACGGTGGAAATATTTGCGAAAACCAGCTTCGATACGTGATCCATCCTCATAAAGTTGCTGCATGACAATGAAATACAGTATGAAATAGATCTCGAAAAATAATGATAAATAGAAAAGGTTGAGATTTAAAACAAATTCTTCAACTAACCTTAGGTTCAGGATAAACACTCGGTGATCCTGGCTCCGGAAGAGACGGGCAGCCCTCCTCCAATAATGGGTCTTCATAGGAAACTTTTAATGCTAACTGCTTTCGAAGAATATCAGCCGTTTCTACAGCAACCGGAGCAGTGGATGTTGTTAGTGAAGTGAATGAAATATTCTTGACTTTTGCAATTTCTTTAAGTCTGTTGGCAGTGATAACAGCTTGCTCTTTGCCAAGTTTAGTCAGCTTTTGCTCACATGCTGGTTTACTCTCATCATATTCGCAAACTCGAATAAGGTAAATTGTTCGAAGAGATTTGCATTTGCTCTTCTCTAATTGCTCATGATATTTCTCTTCTGATGCACCTTTTCCTGTAGGTCGTTGTACCAAACTGTAAGGTTGCCGCCTGAAAATAAGGAAAATATTATTTAATGCTATACTAGCCATAATTCCAAGTTAACAAGTTCGAAATTTGATACACATATAAGACTCAAATTTAAATTATGACTTACTTATCCCAATCGTAATCCCATTTAGGAAAACCTGCGGGAATATTCGTTGGTACATGTGGATCAAAAGAATAATCACAGTGAGCCTTCCGTTTCGAATTGTACAATTCATACAAACCACAAGTTGTGGCACCAACACCGAGGCCGATGGCCGCCCATAGCTTATGACTTGAAATTAGTTTAAATGCCTTCATTTCCATCGCTAACAATTTGTTCACCAGTGAATTTTTTTGTTCGATATAGGCCTGTAAATCGATGAAGCTTAAATGAAATTCAGCTTTCGTCAAAAATGATCCCGAAATCTTCACTTCACGTTCACGCCAACTTGAAAGACCGGACGTTCAAATACTCGAGGGCGAACTTTGCTCAATGGTGAACGCTTGTGCAGATTCATATAGGGGAAAGTGCCAGATGCCAGAGCTTCTCGTAGTGTCGAAGAGCCTTTAAAAGCTCGGGGCCCCATGCCGTAACGTAGGACAATTTCGGAAAATATTTCCATCATTTAAATAAAATAAAGCTGGATTTTTATACATGGAACTATCCAAGAAAGATACAAGCCAGCTGTACCATTATGTGCACGAGAAATATTATTTTTGTCCACACCACTTAGGACAGGATATCCTGTGGAATATGCAGAAATGACCAGAAGCAACAAAGTCCATCAGGATCAGCTTGCTTTCCATTCACTCGTGTTCTGAAATACTCCCCCACACGCTTAAGACCATGAAACCCAGCCGGAGGACAAAAGGAGAAAAGATGGAATAAATCTAGAGGAATCATAGGAGCGTGACGTTGATCAAAGAGGATCAAATAACTCATGCAGACCTGATTTTGTTATGGTCAATCATATGTGTCCATTCAAAATAATGTTACTCTAACTTTCCTGTACCTTAGGTGCATGTATACCATGTCCCCGAAATCTCTCGCTCCTTAATACAATCAAGAATATAGCATTACCCTTCAGAGCACATATTCATTTCAAATCACCAGTTGGGAACAAAGAAAAGTGTGTAAGAAGGTATTGATACACGCCCTAGAGGTTTTCAAGTCCAAATCAAAATGCTCCACTGACCATTGCAACTCAATTTGACCAATTGTTGCATTCCATTATCCAGCTTAAATTTCCATATGGGAGACACATACGTCATACATAAGTGAGCTAGCTCCCGGGAGTTTTCTCCATTTCGAGTGTGTACATTAGGAATTCACTTCTACTATCCTCCCCCAATTTGTATAATACACTGCAAATAAATCGAATTAGGTTGAAAAAAGAGGGATTTCACTTTATTTTTCAGCTGTATTAGCTCAAGGAC
This sequence comes from Deuterosminthurus bicinctus, assembly GCA_034698825.1. NCBI lineage: Eukaryota > Metazoa > Arthropoda > Collembola > Symphypleona > Bourletiellidae > Deuterosminthurus > Deuterosminthurus bicinctus. The sequence goes on along the minus strand of JAQIWI010001106.1, from coordinate 6,419 downwards.
TACCCAGGGCTACTCAGTCAATCATCTCTTCGCTCTTACTGCATGACAGATTTGGATGAGATGAAAATCCTCGGCTTGGGAATATACATCCCTTCCACTGTAACAATACTCAATACAAATCTGTGAACTTGACCGCATATATGGCGTCATATTGGCTCTCAGAGAGATCAAAATATTGAGGGGGAATCCCAACATGACAGACCAAAGGGATATGCCTGTTTTGTATAACACAACTATGGTGGATAGGTTGCAAGTGTAAAAAACATCCTTTCCCCACCAGGATCCACTTTGTCTGCGGATCCGAGTGACATTACCTTGGACGGAAAGGGATCCTAATCCTGAAATCAATATGCTCTCCGCAATCAAATTCGTAAAAAAAGGAAACTCCATGGGGTTGCCATAAGGATTGAATTAGAGTGTATCTGTTTTTTTCATGGTCCACGTTATTACAAACATGTCCTGAGGATTGTGTACTTCCTGCGTGTGTTTTTGAAGGAAAAGAGTGGAAAAAGCGAGACTGGGCTTCATGCCTTCTCTCTTGGGACGAATGAATCGGGTTTTATGGTGTCATGAATCACTCGTAAAGAGACAATGTGATCTGCATTATTAAGAATTACCGGAGCATCATCATGATTTTTAGCTGTCCCATGCGTCCAACCACAGCTTCAGTGAAAAATAAAATGAGTTTTTTAGCCAAACAAATAAACGTTTTATAGGTTTGATGCACGTAAATATTGACGCTTGGATAAAGGCATGGAAGCCTTAAGTGTCATTTTATTTGGTGATTTTGCATGGTATAAAACATCACACCATTCCTGCTGTTAGTTCGGTTCAATCTTTTACGTGACATTGTGAGATGAATGCATCCTTGCAATGCACAACAAACTCCTCAGTCAGTTTTACTCCTGTTCCCACCAGCAGGATCTCGTAGGTAATCCTCGGGTTGAATAGCACTCCATTAAATGATGCTAAATGCCACCCAAATGAAACTGTTTATTAAACTTGTGACCTTAGCAGAAGTTATTATATCTATTGGGTGCATACTACTTGTGATACACAATGATTACTCCATTTAATCCCCCTACATATTAGTGACACCTTTATCCACAATCCTTTTCCACATAAGTCCGGGGAACCGAGAAGTAATAAAGGGGTGTAAAATGTAGGATGCAATTTATCTCTGCGTTTGTGAGATGAAGAGATATTCAAACTTGATTTAGACATGACAGGCTGGATTAGTGAGAGCACATGCCAATTGAATTCATGTTTCATTTATTTTTGTGGAAAAAAAATCCAATATACCTTCATCACACCTTGTAAAGAATTGATCTTGATCCAAATTCTAATTACAGTTGTAAAGGTGGAGAGGCTTCTGGTCGAATTTTCCACTTGACTGGAACTATTTAGAGTTGAAACCACTTGTGTGTGAGTAGAAGGGGTGAGCTAAATGAATTTTTACATGGTAAACCTTTGCGGCAATGACTCCACTGCTTTAATTCTCTCACGTGCTCAGTCTTGCTACAAACATTTTCACTAGTTCAAACACACCTTCATTTTTTGACCCTATTGGTAAATGATTGGATTTTTTCCCTATTTTTCATTAATACTTTCCCTTCACTAACTCACTCCTGAGAGTGAACTAAATTAAACTTTGGACCCTACTGCCAATCAAACCTTTGAGTAAGATATGAGAGCTTTGGAGTGCATTGAATGTGACTGGAGGACTCGTGTGAGCCGCCGGAAATGAAAAGATTGACGAGAAGTATTGGGATATTTTTCTCTAGCCCAGAGCTGGAATGAATGAATGATCCCCTTATGTGAGTGCGTGTGGGTACGTACGAGAAAATTGGATGCAGGACGACGAGAAAGTATGCGGCGGGGGTGGATTGGACAAGATCAATCAAATGCATTGCACATGCAGACAATAATGCACTGTCCTGTCTACTATCTTTAGTGCTCTAGCTTGCTTTCCTGACTTGTTCCCATCATTGATCATGATCTCGTCTTCAGTTTCTGGCATCATCCATAATTGCCCCTAGGAAATTCACACACAGATTCAGTGCGCCGACCGTATCGGAGCTTGTCTGAAGTAGTAATCATCTCCGACATGCTATCATCACAAAGACGATAATGAGAGTTGTATCAATTTCCCAGTTTTTCTACCCAAAATGTTCTTCTGACTTGCCGGAAGTAGCAAGTTTGATTGATGATCGGTCTCATAGTGACTCTTATAGACTTTTAGTACTCTGTGATTCATGTTTTCATTGGAAGAATCCCTGGATTAGTTTGCCTACACATAATTGACACGCCAGCTAACTGTTTTTGATCCTTTTCACACGAGGCCCACTGCCCACAAAAAACACACACACGCGCAAAGCAAAACTATGGACCAGCGTGCTAGCATCAAAGTTGTGAAAAAGATGCAAAGGAGCCAAAGAGTTGAACATCATTAAGGCTCAATAAATTAATGGAACGTACACAGAGTCATTCATCCCTTGTTTGTGATTCACCCAAGCTTCTAAATATTTGACAATTTATGTTCATTTAAACAACAATATATTTTAAAGTTGAAAATCACATCCGGAGATAGAGTGACATGAGAAAAAGGGTTAAGTTCACTCAGTTTCAATGGATGGAGGAGGCTACGCTTCATCGGCACAATGGATCAGTCAAGTAGAGTGAGGCAAAAGAGTGGATGGGAAAGCGTACATTGAGCGCGTGTGTGTCCTTTTCACTGTCCTTTTCTCTTTCTCTCTCCTGCTCATGAGACAATTTTTTACACAATGACCCCGGGTTCGAGTGCCTGTCGGTAATGACTAAACTGGTTCATCCTTTTGAGCCACCCTTTCGGCCGTGTATATGTCTATCCGTATGATTATCATTGAGGTCCGGAAGTGGCCTCAGACAATTAAACACTGATTGAAAACATATGCAAATTATTAGTTATGAGAGTGCTCCCTCAGCTCCTCTGTTTAGCTTGTCCTATACGTGACATGATTGGTGGCCATTGAGATAAACAATGGGAACAAATACGAGTTTAGATTTTGCGAGGGCCCGACCCATTGGGGTAATAATGAGAGAGCGCTCACAATCATCAGGGCCACCATAAAGATAGCCATTACAGACGCATACTCACTCTACCATTACGGACATGATTGGGAGCTATAGAACACAATATGAAAGACACACGCGTTTTCATAACATTCTCAATGACATAATAAATTGTTTGTCCACCAGCCCACCTCGCTACTGGTTGTGTGGGAAATTCTTCCACGGGTAGAATCCACTCGAAAATCTACATGTATTTGCCCCAACTAAACCACTGCACCCTTCAGCACTCTGATAGAAAAAATGATGGAGAAAAATTACTATGGGATCCCAACACTTTATTTAGTCTTCTGGTCATTACTGTATAATTTAATCATACAGGAGATGAGAGAAGGGTGAGCTGGTGTAACCAAAGGGATCTCTTTTTCACTTGCCTCGCACCAAAAACTTTCCTCCCTTTCGGGTGGCATACGCTTTGTCAAAAGGCCATTCACATATCTCTTCCACATTTCCTTCGTAATACTTAAAATATACAAATATACCCTTCCCTAGATATTAGCATTGATTTCGTATTGTCAACCTCGGATGTTCAACCGGGAAGCTCAAGGCAATTGATTATGATGCAACTGAATGTAAATGAGAGCTTTAAATCCGTGGATTTAATGGCATGCATAATTGCTGGCTACGCTCTGGTCACGTGTACCTGTCTGCTCAAGATTTCTCGTGACAGTGTGTAATAATAAGATGAAGGACAATAGAGCTCGAATGATCGTTGACAGGAGACACATACACACGTTCCATTGATGACGCAAATCGCGTCTCCCGTTAACCCCTTCGTTCAGCCTGTCAATCTTATCTCATTTACCAACAGCCTTTGCACACCGAGGGCTTTTTGCATACACTTCCAACTATCCGATTAAAACTGCCATCGGATACGAATGTTATTTTACTGACAGCTCTTTTTGTATGCTACCGTTACACTTCTTGGACGGTCCCAGATGAGAATCGTCCCTTTGGAATTACAAATCGATTAAATACATTTGATAAACGAAATTACAAAAGATTACAAAGGACTGAAAATCACTACCACACGCTGCTTCCATCAATGTAACACTACTGCAATATTTAATAAGCATTGGTTTCTGTATGCAGTAGTGGGCCATTGTAAGATCCATTTTTACCAGTGGCCACACTAGGAGTCCATTTCCTCTGTGAAGATTTCGCAATTCACTTTCCACGAGGCTCATAAATCACAAACTGCCCCTTGGTACAATGCAAATCAGTGATGAAAAGAGAATAAAAATACGAGCAAATGCAAATAGTGAATCACTCTGTGACAATGCATGGAGAAAGTTTTAAGATTTACTATCGTATGGAGGCCTCAAGGCATCATGTAGCTTCATTGAGAACCGTTGAACAGGTTCCTGAGCGTGGGGGCTGCTTTTCAGTGAACTGCACTTAATCAATACGCAACCAAAGCCTGTTCCTGGAGTTCCCTCTGATAAAAGCAGACGAGAAAAATGCGGATTCAATGGCATCATGGTGATATTCCAATGGAATTACTCCGCAGAGGAACAGAATGTGCTGTATTTGCTTACGCTGAATAGAACTTGAGATTTTATCAATTCAAGTAGAAGATTGTAATTAGATTCAAGATGTCATTCGGTGGATGATGAATGATTTACTATTGCTTAATAATTTTCCGCAACGAATTCTTCATGCTGCATCCGCATGCATGAGGTTTGTCTTGTGACCAGTTTTCCAAACCCTACATGGAACTGCATTTTAATACACTCTCACGCTCCTAAATCAAAATCCCCTGACCAGTGACAAACGAAGCTGAAACTCTTCTATTCACCTTCAATTAGCACGCACACACACACTGACCAGCTCTATGGTGTGGTCAGTGTATCCTTCCTTTTTGTTCCTTTTGTTGTGCACACACATGTAAGAATGTCCAGTCATTTTTCTAGCCTTACCGCATGACTCTGCAAGTCTCATAGGGGCAATGAGATTTTTAATGTTCTGCTTTGAAAGTTCATCGATTTTCATGCGTAGCTCTACAATACCGACGCCGGTCTGTCTGTACCAGGGCAACAACCCGTATAACAAATTGCTTTTATTCTTGAATAATGAATTAACTGACGTATAGTTCCGAGGAAGTCGGATTTTACTATCGATTTTGAATATTAAATACAAGTTTATTGTTGTTGCAGTTGCAGCAACGAGTCATTTGACTGCAATTTGTAAATGACACAACCGGAGAACTATCAAACATGATTGCAATAGTCATCATCATCACTCTTCTCTAAAATCCTCATCTGCACTTGAGCTTCCACTTTTATTGGAGTCTCACACTTGGTTACAATGACAAGAATGGTTTTGTATTGGAAACATTATGGCAAAAAATAGAGCGTGTGTGTGCCTCTCTTGGAGGAGAATGCAGCTACGGCCTCTTTGTACTAACGTAAGCATCTCTTGATGTTTTATGCCAGCAGTATAGAACACTTTGAATGAGTGTATGGAATAAGTGGGATCAGCATGAGAGAAAATGCTGTGTACCACAGAGCTTCCCACAGAAAAATTATGCAATCGTAGTTCCCATCCTAACATGATTGTCAGGATAGCCCAATCCAAGATGCTCTCCTGTGAACTTTCACGTGACGAATATGAAAACAACACGTTGCCATAATGAAAGCACAGTGTCGGGGGAAAGTTGAAAATTTGTAAACTTAAAAGTGGGCACACGTTATCTCAGCGTGAAGCTGCAGGCTTTATGTGAAGAAAGAGGACTCTTTTGTTCTTGTTGGGGAAATAAAAGCGTAAGGGGAAATAACATGGTTTTGATTGTAAAATATTTCGACACGTGACTTGAGAAGCTGCAGGAGGCCTTATTGTCTCAAGCCGAACTGCCTTTAATTGGCCCCTCGGTGTGCAATATGTTTCAATTCAAGTGGGCTACTTGGAATGAAATTGCGGTTCATAATAGTTACTCCTGAGCGGATGCATTTTAACCTTGATGGCACGATAGTAAATTCAATTTACTTGTGCACTATGTAATGAATTTATCCGGAGGGATTGTTTCATTGGATTTAGTTTATGAATATTCCGCTTTCATTACAATGCCGTGAAAACAGCACAATTGGTGAAGTGCGAATAGAATCCATGCATTCAGTAGGGCTCATTATTGTTATGGATTGCATTGTCACATAGGCAATACTTAGCCACGCACTACGAGCAAGATCATGTTACTCCTGATCAAATTGTTGTACATGCCTCTTGTGTAAAGAGAGAGAAAACATCACGGGTTTAAACCGTGCAGGGGAGTACGGTTTCGCAGTGGCTGTTGCATAAACCTTACAAGTCGACAA